>JAPMNU011427188.1:0-12845 GCA_029874995.1 Alburnus alburnus | reverse complement strand
GGGGTGGGGAGTGGAGGAGAGAGAAGCATGAAGAGGGAAGTTAGCTAGAGGAGAGATGTCTTAGATAACAACAACGACTAACGTTAGAATTATATTCTCTTGAATTTTGATAAGGCCGACACACGACCAAAGGGACGACGTTCCGATGAACAAATAGCAAAGAAGAGGGAAAAAGGAGAAGGAACACAATAGTCACGAATTTACATCGGGGGAGGGGACGGGATGAGGAGGAGGGAGGGTCGAGCTAGTCTCAATTTTGTTTGACTTTGACAATACTTCGAACGTCAACAAGAAGTGGCGTCACCCAACTTCGCTTAGAGCACCTTTAAATTACAGTAAAAACTAATATTACGAAATATTATTACAATTTAAAAGAACTGTTTTCTAATTATATTTTTTTCAAATGTAATTTATTCCTGTGATCAAAGCTGAATTTTCAGCATCATTACTCCAGTCTTCAGTGTCACATGATCCTTTCATTCTAATATGCTGATTTGCTGCTCAAGAAATATTTCTTATTATTTTCAATGTTGATTTTTTTTTTTTTTGCAGAATACTTTAGAAATTTCAAAAGAACAGCAATTATTTGAAATAGAAATCTTTTGTAACATTATAACATTCTTTGCTGTCACTTTTGATCAATTTATTGTGTTCGTTGAATGATTAAAGTATTCATTTCTTTAAAAAAACATTACTGACCCCAAACTCTTGAACTTAATTTTGAGTCACTTAAAAATGTCTGAATGTCATTGCATTATATTACAAAACAAGTGTCAAAAAATGAAAACATTCCACAAAAAGAATTTTAGATACTAGAATAATAATAATGAACAACCACATTTGACTTTAAAATAAAGACATTACATTTTGCACAAAGAAAATGAATCCTTTAGTAGGACCATTCAAAAAGTGTGACTCAAATGTCCAAATACTTTTTTGGGCCTACCATATTCTTGTCTAAACACCCAAAATCCATTTCCCTGAGCTGTGAAATATAACCTATATTTAAAAAAATTAAGAGATTACATTTACAGACTCATGGATGATTCAGTGTCTAACGGTTTAGTTTTTGTCGCTTCATGTTCTGTTTCCATCTGCTGGTTCATCAGTATCCAACACCAATAATCCTGAGCTTGATCCTGGAATTTTCCCCCTCCCACCACCACCAGAACGCCTGTCAATCACATCTATGACTCCGCCCCCATCGCCAGGCTTCCCACCTGCTCTCCCTCCACTGTGAGTGCTGACTTTATGAGATGCACGTAAACACAAATCTGGAAATACATACAACATTACAATACAATACATAAAAAAGAGTGTCATGAAATAATAATTACTATTAGTTAGTTAATTTCTTGGGACATGGTACTATAGTAATACCATGGGGATTTAGTAGTGAAATACACTGTAAAAATATTTTTTTTCAAAGTTGTAAATAAATAAAAAAGAGTATATTTTATAAGAAAGTACCATTTCAGTCTTTCTACTTAAAAATGTCATATTTAATTCACTGTTTCTCGTTTCTTTGAATTATTTGTGAAATTTACTAGCAATATCTGAGTAAAAATAGTTTCAAAGTAAAGCCTACACCATTTGTATGTGTGTGTGTGTGTGTGTGTGTGTGTGTGTACGTATACCTTGACATTTAAATACCATGGTACATGAATATGGTAGGTATGAACTCATAGTTTTTTAATTTCATGGTACCACTGCTGTACTGTGAGATAATGCAGTAAATTGCATGTATTATCATTAACACAAAGCTGTGAAGCAGAAATTCAAAAGTAAGCTTGTTTTTACTGTTTGTTCTGTTGTGAACAGGGATCAGACTCTCCAGGAGGATTTTTACGATGATACGGACACCCTGAACAGGACACAGACTTCACTAGGTCTTCAGAGAGAAGTTATATAGGCCTAAATGAGTTTCAAATTAACGTTTGACACATACAGTAACCGCAAGAAATTAATGTCACTGCATTAATTACAAAATATCAAAGATATCGACCTCATTTTAAAGAAAAAGCACATGCAAGCATCACAGGGTTAGGGGTTAGGTTTTTTTTCAAAGTCTGTAAACATCTCTCTTTTCTGTTTTAGGTAAAAGCAGCAATGACCACGAGGTAAGGATTGTGTTTGCTTAAGCTGACATCTCGTGTAGAGCTGTTTTAAATAGCACATCAACATCTCGTTGCTAAAACACTTGGTAAAAATAGTCTGCAAAAGAGCCAGCTTCTCAAAAGGAAATGAAGACATTAGCAAGACAGACATTATTACAGACTGAAGAAAATGATTGTGTAAATAAAACACTGAATTTTTAAGATTAGTTCATTTGAACTTTTACCGTCTCTGTTTGTTTCTTGTGTAGGAGTCGGGTGAGGAGATATACGAGGATCTTGACAACAACCGGTGAGATCTCTTATTTAATTGTGGTTGCTAAGTCAAGCATTATTATTACTCAAACTTAGAATTAGTGATTTGAACAAACTCCTGCACCAAAATATAAAAGGCATAGTTCATGTTATGCCCTTGATTTTGTCTTTGGGGTCTTTTTTTTTTTTTCATGCTTGGATGTTCAAAAAAACAAATAATTTTTCACATATTTGACACTGTTGCAGCTCCCCTCTTTCCAGTCTGTCAGTAACGCTCCGTTTAGTTCCTGTCTCTATGAAGCCCCTCCTTCTGAAAAGCTCAGTGCGCTCTGATTGGTCAGCTGGACCAGTGTGTTGTGATTGGTCAACCGCTTTGTGCGTTTTGAATAATGTCAGGCCCCTCACCATAACTGTGAGTTTCAACACACTAGTAACACATCTCAATCAGGCCTCGTCCCCTTTATTTTGAGTATGCCTTGGGTGGGAATTTTTTAAAAGAGGAATATTGTGACATATTCGTTTCTGGAAGTAAACTGGGAGTTTCAGGGAGTTCAGAAACAAGAGAGAACAACTGCTGCTGGAGTGGCTTTGTGCTTTGTAAGTTTGTAGACATTGTTAATGCTCAAACAGCAACATTACACACTAAAGAAAGTAGAATGTGTAAAAAAAGCATAATTGATCCTCTTTAAACACAGCATTAAACTTAAGTTGCGATAGTCTTTTCTTCCCTATTGTGATGTATATCCGAGTGAAATGACTTTTCAAACGAGAAAAAATGTAGGGTGGGACTTGATTTTGTCCATGGGGATGGTTGTGGTTTGCTATTGGTGGATCTCATGTGAGTGACAGGTTGCCCCGCCCCCACGCCATTGAACACATCATCAGAGAAGAGATTATCCATTAGAGAAGTAATTTTCAACAAACTTGTGAACCATCACCCATCGTACTAGCAAGTTCTGCACCGACAAATGCCACTCACATTTTCTTCAGGAAATCTGGTTACTCTTTAGCAAAGGCTGCAATTCAATTGGTCTCAAATTTTAATATGATTATTGAGATAAAAGAAGAAAAAATACTTACTCAAAACTCTTCTAATGGAAAACTTTCCTCTACACAGACCTGAAGACAACAAAGAAACGATGGAGGAAAAGACGACAAAAGAATCAAAAGAACTCAAGAAAAAGCTCGAAAAAGAAGAGAAGAAACGCTTGGAGCAGGAGAAGAAAGAGAAGAAAGAGCGAGAGAAAAGGCAGCAGGAGGCCAGGAAAAAGTTTAAAGTGATTACAAACAATTTTCATGAATCTCATAAAACCTGTCAAGAATATGCCTGGAGACACATTTCACCTCAAAATCTAAATTATATTTCAGATTAGAAGATTTTTTTTTAGGATGAAGACATTATTTTTTTATAATCATATTTTATTTTTTCTCCATAATAGGAGTCTTTACTTTGATATAAATTACTTGGTTCATGCTGATTTTAAAAATCAAGTTATTACCAAAATTTGAATTTGTGGATAGAAATCGTTCTTACTTGTGTGTGTGTGTGCGTGTGTGTGTGTGTGTGTATTGGGATTTACCCATCTTCAAAAAATGCTGGGTTGTTTGAACCCAACTTTGGGTCAAATATGGACAAACCCAATGGCTGGGTTTCCATTTTTAAATTGCATTTTTAACCCAACTTTTGGGTTTGTCCATATTTGACCCAAAATTATGTTAAAACAACCCAGCATTTTTTTAGAGTGGGGACATTAAGTAACTGGAATATTTTTGTGTTTATAAACTTTTTTTTTTTTTTTTTTAAATGAAGGCTAACATTAGTAAGTGGTATAGCGATGGCTATAACTTCACCATCACTGTAATTTCTGCTTGGCTAGATCAAGGGTACGATTGAGGTAGTGGACACAGTGAAGGCCAGAGTGGACCACAAAGGTGGGAAGAACAAACTTCCACTGAAGCAGGGAGAGACCATTGAAATCGTGCGCAAAACAGAAAACCCGAAGGACTACTGGCTCGCCAGGAACACTGAAGGCCACTGTGAGTTGGTGATATTCTAATATATGCATATGCTGATATGTTTTATTAAACTGAACATGCTCAGTCTATATTAGACTAAAGCATCATGTTTGTCTCTTCCTCATTGACTAGACATGGTCAACTGCTGTTACTGTGTTGGTGTGTTTTTCCATACAGATGGTTTTGTGAAGCCTGACACTCTAGATGTGCGTGGTGAAGTGAGCAACACACAGGATGGACAGGAGGTGTATGATGACGTGTGTGCTGGTGAAGTCAATAAGTAAGAGAGTAACTAGTACACTTAGATTATTAACATTATTGAGTTTAATTTATTATTTATATTTTAACTAAAAAAAAACATATTTTTTTTCAGTCTACCAGATGGTAAGCCATTGCATTATAAATTTAATACATATAAATGAAAATAACATTGCAATCATTTACCGAGTGTCAAGTGAAGGAAGCGTAAAAGGATATTCATTCTTTGTTTTGTTTCCCCTTGTTCACAAATTTGTCATGTGACTACTGACAGCAGTTGAGTGTGAAGATATTTATGAGTGTGCAGAAGATACTCAAGATGATTTCAGGTGAGTTCATTTTTCATGTTCAAAAGCTCTTAATATTTCACTAAAACTGGTTTATGCATCCAAGCAATCAGTGACAGCACTTTTAATTTTTTTCGATTTGATTTTTAAAAAATCTTTTTAAACCTTGATTCTCTTTTGTAGTACTTTTATATTTTTTGTATTTATATATATATATTGTGTGTGTGTATTTTCCTGTGATGGTAAATCTGAGTTTTACTCCAGTGTCAAATGATCCTTCAGAAATCATTATAATATGCTGATTTAGTAATCTTGAAAACAGTTGTGCTGCTAAATATTTTAATGGAAACTGTGATGCATTTTACAGGATTATTTGATGCAGCTTTAATTTGAAATAGAAATCTTTTATAATATTATAAGTATATTTACAGACACATTTGATCATTTTAATGCATCCTTGCTTGCTGAATACAAGTATTATTAAGCAAATTATTGAAATCAACATTTATCTCTAAATTTAGGGGATTTGAGCTTATGTATAATAAATACATATTGTATAACAATAAATAAATGTTATTGTATGTTGTTATATTAAATAATATTAACAAATGTATATTAAACATATATTTGTGTAAAAATACACACTGTTTTATAAAATGTAAAAAAAGAATAGTCATATTTGTAGTAAAAAATTAAAAATAAACACTAATCTGTGCAGCTTTCACTCTGATAGGTGACAGTCTAAAGTCCTTTTTTAGAAAACAAATATTATTTAAAGCACCTTTAACCTTTGTGAAGCGCATGTGGATTTACTGGCAGTTTTCTGTCATTTTGCAGCTTCCTCCCTCCGCCTCCTTCAGCTGACTTCCCTCCACCCCCTCCGGCTGACTTTGAATTTAATGTTATGGGTGAGTAATACTCACTTTAACTGTACATTAAAATAATATTAATTTAGTTCATAATCTAAAAGCACTGTAATTTCATTTAACATTTAGAAATGCAGAAACTGTAATGTTTGCTCACTCCTGTTCCTGTAGCTTAAACTGTAGAACATAAGGTTTGATTCCCTGGGAATGCATGATCAAAGGAAGCACAAATCATATCTTGAATGCAGTGTAATTCACTTTGGATAAAAGCATCTGCCAGTTGCATTAATGTGAATGCTCCACCCAGAAACCCCTGAGATGTTTTTGGTTTATGCCCAGCAGATGCCACTGATGACACGTATGATGATGTGACTTCAACAGACTTCCCTCCACCTCCTTCTCCTTGCAGGTTACTTCATACATGTTACAAAAGAAGAACAGCAGACACATTTTCATCCACATGTTGTTTTAGGAGGTCCTCCGTTTAATTAGAATTGGCAACGGGGTCACTTTAAGATCATGACTATAAACTTTTACCTCATGGCCTGCATGGTCTATCATTTAAATTCCTATTTTCTGTGAATCCTTGAGTTTTAGTGCTTTCAAGTCCTCTTGGGGAGTTCATATTTATGAGTTGTGAAGTCGTAATTAAGATTTAAGGTGCGCATGATGGCGGCGTACCCTCTCAACTACAAAAAAAATGACCAAAGCACTGTAAACATTGTTACATGTTATATTGTTATTAGGGATGCACGATATATCGGCCACCATATCGACATCGGCCGATAGATGTTTATTTTTAATGTTATGGTTATCGGCCCAATAAGAAAATTTGGCCGATATATTAAAGCCGATAATTAGTGGATTATTTCCTTCAGCTGAGACACTTCAGATGTGCACTGTTCGCCATGATGGTTTTGGTTTCATATAAGATTACTTAGAATTATAATGAGAACATCATTATAATTATGTGCTTGGGACATGGCTTTTAATGGTGAGACTTTTGTTTTTGTAATCCGGCTCTCAAAAATTTAGATTTATCGGCCAAAAAAATCGGTTATCGGCTTTGAAATATAAAGATTTATCGGTTATCGATATCGGCCTAAATGTTCATATCGGTGCATCCCTTATTGTTATATTACGATGCTATCACATTTTGTGCAGGCAGTGAGCTTATTTTGTTGTAAATAAAAAAGTCTGATAATGTCACTTCTAAATAATTGTAGGTATTGTGATATTCCGCCATGTTTCTCACTGAAACGCCCCCAATAAACTCAAGACTTAGAAAATCCAGAGCTTCCAACTCGCAATTACACAACTTCATGTGTGTTCAACTTGTAAATACGATCTTTCTGACATGACTTGAACGCGCTATTTTTCCTGAATCTAGAGGTATCGTGGATTGTCATTTTTTCCCTCATGTTTTGTATCCACAGATATAGAGAATAGAATAGAATAGAATAGAATAGAATAGAATAGAATAGAATAGAATAGAATAGAATAGAATAGAACTATATAAAGAATAGTTTGGACCTGATTAGTGCTTGTAGTTCTATTTAACCTACGATTATCATTCATCATATTTTTTCTCTTTCACCCCAAATTTTGGCAAGTAACTGTTCTCGTGATGTTACACTACAGTTCAAATGTTTTTGAAATAAGTCTCTTTTGCTCACCAAGGCTGCATTTATTTAGTTAAACATTACAGTAAAAACAGAAATACTGTAAATTGTTTTTTATTTGGAGATATTTTAAATTTAAATTTATTCCTGTGATGCAAATCACGAATTTTTAGCATCATTACTCCAGTCTTCAGTGTCACATGATCCTTCGATTTATTTATTGTCACTTTTAATTAATTTAATGCATCCATCATTGCTGAATAAAATAATCGATTTCTTTAAAAAAAATAAAAAAAGGTAGTATGTGTAAACTTAAACATAGAGGTTTGGAGCAACTTGAGGGTGAGTATAGGATGACAGTTTTTTTTTATTTTTGGGTGAACTATCCTTTTAAGTGATCCGACTTAAAATTTTCACCTGTTGAATAATAAAAATGGCAGCTTCAAAATTATGTCAGTGAGTTTTGCACTACTCAGATAAAGATAGAAAAAATCATGTTTGTATCTTCTTTTCTTGTTCACTGCAGTAATCCAAAGTTCATCTCAACAAGCCAGACAAACGTGATGGACCCAAAGAAAAAGAAAAAGTTTGAGAAGGAGGAAAAAGAGTTTAGGAAGAAGTTCAAAGTAAGACACACACTATTTGAACTGCTGGTGTGAAAGCGGTCAGTGAAATGATTCTGTATACTAACCCCCTCACTGCCTTTTCTTGCAGTATAATGCAGAAATCAAAGTGCTTTATCAAGCTACTGTTCTCCCATCACTGTCTATGAAGAAGTTTGGTAATAAAGACCTGCCGATAAAACCCGGAGAAATGATTGATGTGATCGTTCACCCTGTAGATGACAAACTCATCTGCCGAAACAGCGAAGGGAAATGTGAGTTGATTGAGGGTATAATACCTGTGCTGAGATGCACATTACAGCCGAATAGGAAACTGTAATTAAATAGTCTCTCTTTGTTTCAGTTGGCTATGTGGCTGCTGCTAATTTGGAGCAGTAAGTACAGTCTTCTTGTTCAGATCTATTTCTATTCTGGTACATCCATTTGCATGTAAATTTCTTTTTTCTTTCACACCTGTCAATAGCTACAGTTTTTGCTTTTTTTTTAAGCACTCCTGACTCATTTGATATGCCTAAATATTTGTGAATATTAGTGAATTTTGAGTAATATTGTGTACAATTCAGCAATACCATCAGCCACCTTGCACTCTTGATATTAAAATAGTTTCGGCTGATCAGTTGACCACAACTTCATATTTTTTGTCTCACTTCCTCTCCTCTCTAAGGGACGGATCTGTTTATGATGATGTTGGTGATGGTAAGGTTCAACTTGCACAGGCACAGTTAATGAATATGTATTTAGTTTACATCCTTTTACTGCAATTAATTGTTTCTACTTCATCTTGTATGTTACAGAGTGCATCTACGACAATGATTAAGCACGGATCAACTCATCTAGCATGCTTTCATCACATTGAACATCCTTATTTGTCATCGATCCTTTCACAAAAAAAACATGTTTTATCATTGTTTGAGAATGATACATAGTGAATATTATACATTGTATATACATAGTGACCTCAGTAAGAATAAAGTAATTTGATCAAAAAACTGTAAACATGTCCTTTCTTTCATGAATTGAATGTTTTGCTCTAACAACTTTAACTAAAATGTAAAAATGTACACCAGTGAAGCGGCAATTGAATTAAAATGTATATTTAAAATAAAAATGTCCACATGTGACACCCCAAGCCATCCAAAAATAAGTTTTGACGATGGAAAAAACAAAACCTGGGCTTGAGACTGTCTGAATGGTAAAAAAAAAACAAGTTTATAATATTATTCTACATATAATAATGTTATTATGAACGAACCTCGAACCTTTATAATTAAACAGTGTGTACAGTATGTCATTTTTATCAAGCTCGTATTTTTAAATTCAGTAATTTCACTTAAATGGTAATTTCACTTAAATTTTCATTGTCATTTTCTGACGCCTAAGATAATGAAAGAAAAATTAAACCTCGCGAGAGTTTACGAGAGTTCCGGTGTTGTGATGATGAACGTCCCTGCCAACATGGCGGTCAGCATCCGCGGCCGTCCGACCCGGAGTGTACGGATGAGAGGCAAGTTAACGGCACCCACACCCCCGCCACCATGCGCAGCACGGTCTATTTAAATCCCTCCGCTTGTGCAGTTTCCGTTAAGCCTCGGATAAGGGATTACTATGTCTTTATTGTTTCGTTTTTTGTGTTTGACAGGTCGGAATGACAGCGGGGAGGAGAATGTACCGCTGGATCTTACGCGGGGTGAGAGTCATCATAGACATCATAAGGAACATCTTATTAGTGTCTTTCTGTAATAATAACAACCAGGTCATGAACAAATCCCCCTTAAATTCAAGAAATTAGCGATAATAATTTCCCATCTCCTCTCTCTGGCCTGCAGACAGAAGAATGAGACTGAATAAAATGTTGTCAGTCTCAAAAACTAATGGGTTTCCTTAATAGACTGCATTTTTTTGCGTCTGTGAAGCCCCAAATATGCTGTCTAGCTAGGCAGCTCACTAGGATTTGTGACCTAGCTGTTGTTTTGATCTGTAATGCACTGTCCCATCAGTTTTGTGTTGTCCAGTTAGTAAGCATCAGCATGTCAGCAGAATAACTGCAGTGCATTTATCTCGGTTAGGCTGTCGGTAAACAAACATGCGTCATGATGCCTTCATATCTTCATATGCTGCCTTATAAATCTGTTTTTAAGGTTTCAGTCTCTGATTCATGTAAGCTGGTGGGTATTATATGCAGAAAGTCTTTGACAAGCCTTATCTTGATGAAACTTGAAGTGACATCTCTCTTGAGAAATGTAGCCTACTATTTAAAGACTAATCTTGTATATGCAATCTCTCTCATACAAGATCCTGAGAGGTTTTCTTTGAGTTCTGCACAGGGGAAATTATGCTTCATAGTACATACGGCGATTAAACTATGTGATTATGTTGTAATTTTAAGAGTTTTTAAAGAATATCAACAAATTAAATAAACATATTTTCCAGTTGCACTAAAATATCTGATATATTACGTTCCACTGGCTAATAGTGGCTATTAACCGTATTGTGTTTTAAGGATTTTAATTGGATTGTTTATGCTTTCCACAGAACCCTCAGATAACCTGCGTGAGATCCTTCAGAACGTTGCCAAATCTCATGGGGTTTCCAACATGAGGAAGCTCGGCCACCTGAACAATTTTGTTAAGGTAGTGCGACTTTTATTTATGCTGGTTGTTGTATGATTTCAGCTATGAGAAAACATCATGACTTGGTCTTGAACTGAAAATACATTAAAATAGTAAATGTAAACATGGTAAGAATGTGTTAAATGGAGCTGAGAATACTATAATCTTACCAATTTGCCGAAAGCAAATTTCCCAAAAATACTTGCAATCAGTTTTTGAGTTCTGTAGGTGTGGATGTTAAGTGGCCTTGATCATGACCTGAACTGCATGGTCTCATGCTTGTATTGCAATAGCTTTTTAGGAAGCAGGGGCATCAATTGGGTATGGCGGCTGCTAGACCTTGGCTTCCTGGTCAGGTCAATACAAAGTAATATTTTTATTGCAGGATTAACAGAGTTTTATTAGTACGGGTAACATATAATTTGTAATTGTTTAATAAAAGAAAGAAAAAAAAACGTAAATTAAAGCAATCTGGTTGTTATATTCATGTCACATGAGTGACATGAGTATTTTAGCCAATCACAGGCATTTATGTTGAAAATAATGACTAATAAGAGGAGTTACCTTTAGTGATAATCGGCTCAGTATTGCTCAAAAAGCTGAATGAGTTTGTTTTGTGCAAGTTTACTAAGTTTAACTCGTGCACAAATCCTTTCATTATTACAAACAAAGCGGACACGATGTAAATAAAAGATTCAGTGTGAAGTTTAGTCAGATTCGTTGATTAAACCTGGAGTTTTCGCACAATTATTAAATGAAGCGCTCTTTACTGTAAACTATGTTATCGCACATCTCTAATCTGCTAAATGTGACTACAAGGCATTAAGATATTATAAACATTACATCACCATGATTTTCTGTAACTACTAATCTAAACAATGGACAAACAAATAAATTTGACTTGACAAAGGTTGATTTTGGAGTCAATAAGGCTGAGATACACTGTTTTAGAATGAGTTAATTATTTTATTTTTGTGTATGTTAATATTAATGAGGTGTTTTTTTGGCCTGGACTGTAAGAAGATCTGCTCTGTAACATGGTAAACAGCAGCAGGCAGTGTGTGTGTGTGTGTGTGTGTGTGTGTGTGTGTGTGTGTGTGTGTGTGTGTGTGTGTGTTTTGTCCATCTTGGGCGCCCTCCTCTAACTTTCACTTTCTTTCTGAGAGAGTGTGTGTGTGTGTGTGTGTTGTCTATATTGGGCGCCCTCCTTTCACTTTCTTTCTGAGAGAGAAAACTTTTTTGTTTTGTGTGTGAGAGTTTCATCTCAGTGTGACTGAGGTCAAACCTCAAGACTGTTAGTGCAGTTAGTATGTGTGCAGTTTTTCATGTGTTTAACTGTTTTGTGTGTGTGTGTTTAAGTGTTTCTTTGGTGAATAATAACTCAAGCGGTGTGTGTGCATGAATGCCGTGTATGGCCTTTTAAGGATGCTGAGATAGAGGCGATGTAATCCTCTCCGAGGGTCACACGACCCCTTCAGACTTCCTGAGCTCTGACATCATCATAAACACATGCACAGCCTGCCAAGTTCATCACACTACTGCTCAGTAACACACACAAACATCTTTAATAGACACAGCGCACTTATTTTACACTGTACGGTCAGCTTAGTGCAATTGTTGATGTGTCTGTCTTAGATTTTATTTTTGGTTTCAGTTTATGAAGCTCATCATTACCAGATGATGTTTTGCATGTTTGATCATATTCAAAACAGCTTTGAGAGATTTGAAAAAGGATGACTTTTAAAGAATATTATACATGTGTATTTTCTTTCCTGGATGCTTATTGGTCAAAACAGTGTTCCAGTTGCACTAGAATACCCAACATTTTAGCAGCAACTGATTACCTTTGTTTGTATGTCAGAAACTAGATCTAGTTCTAGTGCAAGGTTGACACTAATGAAAATAATGTTGTACGGAAAATCCTTTTTCTTTTTTTAAATTCTGTTTTAAACTCATTTAGTGTCTGACAAATCTTTTAACATTGACTAATAATATTGCTTAATATTATTACCTTTGTTAGTACTTGAAGAGTTCAGATGCAAAAGCCTCTAAGTGCCATCTGAAATTTTCTTCTAGAATGATAATTTTTGTCAAGCTTGTATGTTTATGTTCTGTTATTTCACTTTAATGGCAATGAAAATTACCTAATAATTGTCATGAAAGTGAAATTACTGAACCTAAATATACGAGCTTGA
>JAPMNU011427042.1:0-17000 GCA_029874995.1 Alburnus alburnus | reverse complement strand
CACATTTTCCTGGCCTTTCTGCTCCCCCCGTGCTTACAGCTTTACAGGGGGGTATGGCTTATCTAAATGAGATGTAAATGAGTACTATTGTCACTCCTAGCAGGAGAAAGGTGAGAATCTTCAGACGCTGTTTTCTCCCCTTTGTGCGTTATTGAGTGCCTACCTTTAAATGGCCATAACTTCTCCAAATATTATCAGATTTCATTGTGTTACACATCGTTGGAAAGCTTGGAGACTACACTTTCAGAATCTGTGAATAACTCAAAATGCCCCAGAACCGACTTGTGTCCCTACTTTCCGTGACTGGTCACATATTCATTCTTGTACTCCTCTCCACTTATTGTCAAAAAACGCTTCCATTCACATGAAAGTGAATTTATATAGTGTTCTAGGTGATAAATCAGACAATGTGTTTGTTTTGGACGGTAGCTGGTGAACGGAGGAGAAGACGTGTTGGTCTTCTATAATGACCGTGCCTCTTTTCCGGCACTGCAAAATTTGATGTCTTCGGGGCGGGATGAGAACGGGTCTCTGGCGTACCACATCACTCTGGTTGAGCTGCTGGCAGCCTGCACCGAGGGCAAGAATGTTGATACCGAGCTCAAGTGCAACTCACTTCTGCCACTTGATGATATTGTCAAAGTGGTCACGCACGGTGGCTGCACTGCAGAGGTAACAGAACATTATCCCTATCTGAAAAGTTCTTCTCTTGAAAAGTGACAGAGATGTTGTACATGTTGTTGTTTATGCACTTTATAAGTTATCTAATGATATTTGTCTGATTATGGAGAAAAAAAATTCCAATTACAGTCCATTCCAAATGAGCTAAAAGTTAAACACTCTAAAGAACATGTACAGTAGGAAGCGGACGCTTAGAAAAAAGGCACAGTGATGGTATAAGATATTCCATCCATAATGCCATAATGCATTGATATACAGAAGTAAAAAAAAATACACTACAGTTTAAAAGTTCCTAGTCAGTAATATTTTAAAGATTTTTTTATTAAGAATTATTACTTTTGTTCAAAAACAAAAGATTTCTGTTTAAAAATCAGCAGCACAACTGTTTTCAGCATTGATGATAATAAGAAGAAACGTTTTCTGAAGTATCATGTGGCATGATATATTAAAATAGAAACAATTATTTCACAATTACTACTGTTTTTACTGTATTTTTGATCAAGTAAATGCAGCTTTGGTGAACATCAGAGACCTCTTTCAAAAACATTTTAAACAGTAGTGTATGTATACAGTATTTTTGTCCACACATTTAAAATGTATGAATGTTATTGAATAATATAAAATAAAAGCCAATAAAATAATTATCAATAATGTAGTTTAAAATGAGAAATATGTTTATTTACATTGAAAAGGTGTTTTGGGGTCATTGGATACCATGGTACTGAAAGATTACAGAGTACATATACTGTATTATGGTATTTAGCTGGTATTCCAAGGTACTTCAAAGAAAACCATAAATAAAACCACGATTGTATGGATGATAATACTATTTAAAACCATTTTTTGAGCATTGTTTTTTCTTCTTTTGCAGGTGAAAATAGCATATGTAAATTTTGTGAACCATTGCTATGTGGACACTGAGGTGGAGATGAAGGAGATCTACACCAGCAATCACATTTGGAAACTCTTCGAAAGTTTCCTTAAAGACATGGAAAAGGTGAGTTAAATGACACCAACTCTCTCTTTCTCTTTCCCTCCCTCGCAATTTGTGAGGCATAATATATTACATACTGGTTCGAAGAGCTGTTTAGATCATCTGTGACTGATTTGTGATTGCTATGTGGGTGATAAGCATCCAGAATTGTGATGATGTTGTAGGTCACTAGCAGCACCACAGACAGGAAGCAAGCTGACACATGCCTCGAAAAATACGTCACCGAAACCATCATGGCCATCGTCAAGGGCTTCTTCGGTTCCCAGTTCTCTGTCAGCAATTCAAACCTTCAGGTAGAGCGAGAAAATTTAATCTACGAGTTTGACCACAACATGTCTCATTCGTCTGAAGCATTTCTCCTCTATGAATCAGTCATATTAATGTGGTTTTACTTGTGATGTTTGAGTGGGAAATCATACTGAATCTCTTCATCAGGCCCATAAAAAAACTTTCACGGACGTGCTGGAGGCCTCCTGCAAACTCTACAACTGCACCTGGCTTAACTCCCTGCAGAAGACTAACATCGAGGGTTGCATTAAAACCCTTAATGATGTCGGTAAGTTGTCAGACACGTGTCTTTTAATCCAAATATAAGGCCGCCATGTGACCGAGGGTTTTGGTTTGCCTGTAAAATGTTATTTTTAATGTACGGTCATACCTGGTATCTTCAACATGACTAAAACTGCTTCATGCTAATTCATCTTTTTTAAATGTTTTTAAATATTGGCAATCCTTCATTAGATTTCAAAATTGCTGAAAGAGGCACCGAATTAAATAAAAGAAATTAAGATATTTTATGGAAAAACTATTTAAAACATTCAACTTTGAGAATTTAGTAAAGATTTAGTGAAGATAAATACATACACAAATAAATATGAGATAAATCAAGGTAAACAAATTACGTCAAATAGACTTTTCACACTAACAGTTGTTAAAAAAGTTTAGTTTTAAACCCTAGGTTAAGAAATCTTGGGTTATATTGTTCCCATTTTACTTTACATACTTCATCTTGGGTTAAGTAGTAAATTCTGGATAGTTAAGTCTAACTATTTCACTTGCTATATTTCTAAACCTTTTGTTCACATACTCATTTTCGTACTGTATTTGTGAGAATAACAACAATTAATTTGACAAGTACAGCACACAAAAAGCATGCAACCTGCAAAATAAATAAATAATGTATGAATAAGAAATGTATCTGTGGAAATATTGTCACAAAATTGTTCTCTTGCCTTAAATAATCTAAAAACCATACTATAAATCGTACCCAAAGAATCAAAGGAAAGTGTTTGCTATCAGTTTTTGAGATTTTTTATATGTTTAAACATGTGTTTCCCTCAGATAATGCGTAAAGGTTTTTTCATTAATTTCTAATGAGGTTACAAATGTATTGTAGTCTGGAAATGTGTACATTTTTAAACACTGTCCTCCTCCTAACCCTTCACAGCCAAGAGTCGGGCCATCGCTATTCCAGTGGACCTGGACGGTCAAGTCAATGCCCTGTCGCTGAAGACACACACCAGCATGGTGCAGCGTGCAGTGAAGGACTGGAAGCTGTCGGCCCGTGGCCGTCCCCGCAAGGAGCCCTTTGGGGCCCATGATTACAAGATCATTGAGAAACTACAGGTAACGACACCTACACATCAAAAACGGTCACCGGTGAAACACCCTCATCTGTGTAGTTTTCTAAAACTGACCAATCAGAATCATGTACCCGAATACAAGTGGCATAATTTTACCATCTGAAATGTGCTGCGACTTATATTCCAAAGCAACTTAATGTAATTAACAGCAAGCACGCAAAACATGCTACACACAAGTACACACATTTGAAAAATGTGGTATGAATTTAATTGTATAACGCATTTCCCAAATGCAAGAAACCTACCACCCATATTTTTTTTATTTTTTTATTCACTTTAAATAAATTAGTTTAGGCTTTGCGTTTATAATAAATATTGTTTGAAAGGAATGCCATGATTTTTGTTTATTTGATATATTTTATATGTTTTTCTTTCCTGTTCTATTCTGAATACTGGTAAATTGAAAAGATTTTTTGTGGATTGAGGGGAAATAAAATGTATGTTTATAGTGTTTATAATGTTTGTAAAGGTTTTATTTTATTTACCAGTATTTTGTATGTATTAATTCTGATTGTAATAATAACATGTGACTTATGCATCAGTTAGGCTTATCTGAGTTTTTTTCTCTGTCGACAATGCAATTTTGACCTGGTGCGACTTGATCGTACAGTAGTAACTTAGCCTATTCCTGAATGCTATTATTTAAAAAAATGTAATAATACACCTCCTTGCACATCCTCATTGATCCATTAATTTTCATATTCTGACCCTAGGGGGTCCGTGGAAATGTCTAAGGAAAAAGACTTTTTTTATATAAATAGAAACAGTCTATGTAAATAAATAGGGGTGTGACGACGAGATATCATGAAACGAGATCTCGTGAGACTAAAATGTGTCGAGATTTCTCGTCGAATGAAAAGCTGTCTCGTGATATCGCCATGATTAGCATAGAATATGCCACCGCTACATTCACATCACATTACGGTGTACACCGCGGCACTGCCTCCACTGTCGTTTTGCTGTTTATAAAAATTAAAACCATTATAAACTATTGTTAACGTCTACTATGCTCATCCAGCACGAGTTGCAGTCGCATACATACTGTGACAGTGCAGCAGGAATCACAGTTCACCGATCTGCATGACGAACAGAGCATTGACCACACAGAACGCGTTTTTTCAATCCAATGCGGTACTTTTCCATTGTTTTTCTATGTAAACACGCACTAGACGGATGTGTATAACGTTGCATTCGTGTCTTGCATCTTTTGCAGCGTCTCGCGCATGATACAACATTCTAAAAACACTGCCAGTTCCCCCATTCCACTGCTAGCGCCTCGCATTTTACAAAGCAAAAACGCATTCTGTGTGAATGGCCCCTTATCTTGTAGAACGCGCGCTCGGCACCGCCACTACAGAGTACGCGAGATCACGAATTTAAAAGTGAAAGTAAACACGAGCTCCCTGATGCACGCAAATTAGACTGCATATAATAGCACATCGCCCAATATCAAACCTATCTCTAGACGATGTAGTTGTGGCTCTGGTCTCTGTTTGCACTTTGAATACTGAGAGAGTTGGCCTACTTTATGGTTGCACTTGCACTAATAAGACTAAGAAAAACTGTTATTTATACTGTTTTTATTTCTATTTTTAATTTGTGGAAAGTAGTTCCATTAGGAGGTCACTCACAGCCTCAATCAGAAGTTCTTGAAGCTCATAATTCATGTACAGTAAGGTCTGTGTGAAATCATACTTGAGAGAAGCCAGTCAGTTGAGTTTGTGGTAAAACCTTTTACAGTGCTTGTATATTGTTGTATTTCATTGTATTTGATCATTCATACTCAAAGTAGAACTGAAATGACATTCATTACAATATGATTTAGTTAAAACATTTCAAAATGCACCTGCAGACTATTGTCATTGAGGATTTCTATAAAATATTGTGCAAAAATCTCGTTCTTGTCAACCCAATCTCGTCTCTTGTCTTGTCTCGTGAGATAGTGTCTCATCACACCCCTATAATTAAATGGTCACACACTTTAGTTTGCACATCACATATTCACGATTAACTATGACTTTTGCCTCAAACTCCTAGTTTCTTGCGTATTTACAGTTAGTAATGTAGTTGTTATAATAAGTTTAGGTATGGGGTAGGGATAAGGGATATAGAATATGGTCATGCAGAATAAGGCGTTATTATGTGCTAATACTAGTTAATAGTGAGATTTGGTCCCCAAATTAAATTAGCAAATGAATAAATAAAAAATAAGATTAAACTAAGTAAATGGAATAAATAAATACAGTAATTTCATATTTAGGAGTCCATGGCATCTAAAAGATTGAAAACCCCTGTGCTAACCTGCTAATTATAACAGTAATAGTACTTGTGTTAAAAGCCTTGTGTATGTGAAAAAAGGCTTTTGTCTTAAATCGATTACTACTTTTGATTTGATTGATTTGATTTATGCGTTTCAGGGAGTCGTTGCATATCTGGAGGAGCAGTTTAGTCCACGGGTACAAGCAGAGTTCTCTGTATTAGTAGATGTGCTGCATAGCCCAGAGATGCTGTTTCCAGAGTCTGCTCAGCTCCGCAGTGAAGATGGAGCCTTCATGTCGAAGTGAGACACGCACCCACATCAAACAAATTAAAGCTGTGCGTCATCCACAATGAATATATTAAACAGGTCCGGTGACAGTGTTAAAAATAGCCGTAGGTATAGGTATGACATTATAGATCCATGAGAATTTCTGCTATACTTCCAAACATTATATCAGCAACATCCTAGACAACTGATTTTTTTTGTTGTATGTTTTGCCTGTAAAAATGGGATTAAGTATTGAAGTAGAACTGAAACATAACATTTTATGTTAGTATAAATGTGTCAGACCTGCTTCTGTGATGAATGGTATACCAGCAACATCATATATAAGCTATAAAATGTATTTGTTGTGAATGTGCCTGGGGTTCTGAGTGCCTTATATAAGCAATTATCTGTGTCTGAGCAAGATATACCTCTAAAATCACAGTAGGTCTGTGTTTGAGGTGCGCTTATATATGTCTACACGGCTAAGACATAAAACATATTTCCTGTTTCCTGATTTTTTGGCCATTTCATTCATTGAAATTACGTGACTTATGGAAATTTGTGCAAAAACAATTTAAATATTTGAATGCAGTCCCTGATAATATGTGATAGCACAGGTAGGTTTCTTCAAGCATCTTGGAGACATTGCAGCAGTTCTCGTTTTTTTTCTGTTTCTTCATGTAATCACAGACAGACTGGATAAGATCTTTGTGTGGAGCACCGGCTGTTGTCAGACTCTTTGTGCTCACAGAAATCTCACTGGATTATTATAATTAATGGCAAAAGGAATGTTTGAAAATGTAAACTGATATTTACTACTGACACACTACAGCAAAAGATATAAATAACTGGCTTAAAACTATTTTTTAAGATTTTTGCACAGTACTGTATGTTTACTTTTAATGTTATCGTTATCGGCCCGATAAGAAAATTTGGCCGATATATTTAAACCGATAAATAATGGATTATTTCTTTCAGCTATACACTTCAGTTGTGCAATATTCATCATGATGGTTTAGAATTGCTTGAAATATGATTGAAATTACTACAAAGAGGAAAATACAGTTAAGTGCAATGTGCAGTGCAAGTCTGTCATATAGGCTACATAAAATTATAATGAGAATACATGGCTTTTAATGGTGAGACTTTTGTTTTTGTAATCAGGCTCTCAAAAATATAATAATTTGTATTTAGATTTATTGGCCAATATATTGGTTATCGGCTTTCAAATATAAAGAATTTTTGGTATCGGGCAAAATGTTCATATCAGTGCATCCCTGTATGCGCTTAAAGTGTCCATAGTTTTTCCTCAAATCTGGCTTGCAAATCAATTTATTTTATTGACAGATATCAAATATGTGGATTGATTTACACTATGTAAACTACTGTTCAAAAGTATGGGGTCAGTAAGATTTCATGTTCAGCAATGATGCATTAAATGGATCAAAAATATTAGAGACTTCTACATTGACTTGTACATTGGCCAGTTTGGTATTCCTGATTTATTGTTAAATATGATACTATATTTTCTCGCAGGCTTATCAAACACACCAAGAAACTGATGGAGAAAGAGGAGAAGTTGTGCATTAAGATCCTGCAGACTCTTCGAGAGATGCTGGATAGGAAGGAGACACTCGAGGAAAAGGTAAGTGTGATGAGAACTTTTCCATAACCTAATTTCAGCCTTTTTTATTCCCTCTTTTACTTCATGAATGAATAAGTTATCTTAGTCTTGAACCAAAATTACGACTCATCTTGTTCACAGAGTGTATAAAATGCACACTGCCGGTCAAAAGTTTGGAATAATTATGAAGGTTTTTTGAAAGAAGTCTCTTATGCTCACCAAGGCATTTATTTGATGAAAAATACAGTAAAATTGGGAAATATCATTACAATTTAAAATAATTTTGATACATTTGAAAATGTAATTTATTCCTGTGATGGCAAAGCTGAATTTTCAGCAGTCTTCAGTGTCACATGATCCTTCAGAAATCATTCTAATAATCATTCTGATGTTGATTAGCTGCTCAAGAAAGTTCTTAAAAAAAAAGTTTGTTCAGCAAGGACACGTGAAAGACATTTAGAATAGACTTCTTTCAAAAACATTAAAAACAGATGCAAAATCTTTTGACTAATAGTGTAGAAATGGGTTTCTAATGCAACCTTACACTAACAATTAGCAGATCAGCTCGGGTTGTGTAGCACACATCCAATATGCACCTGCCACCTGTGATGTCATAATGCCCCTAGGGATTGTTGATACCATACCAACAACCACCAGAAGAGGGCGCTAGTGCCAAAACCAAGAACTGTGAACCTGATGACCCTTCCCCAGAGCACGAGAGAGTGTGCGTGTGTGCGCATATGCGGGCGAGTGAAGTGAAGCGCAGCTCTCGGGCCTCTGCAGTGTCGTTGGCATCTGTGGCAGAGTGAATGCTGGGAGTCCTAAAGCTCCAGACAGTTAATCAGCATTCAGCGGAGAAAGAGTCCCGCGCTGTTACATAAGCAAAGGCACATGAGGACACACTCATAGTGTTGGAGCAGGTAGCCAAATCACCCAGCACCACAAATCAATACTGCAGAGAGCTGACTACAGCCTTGCACATGGGGATAGAGAGAGCCAGAGAAAAATAAGGAAGAGGACAGAATAAAGGACAGGAAAAGCAGATTTATTCCCAGCTGTTGCATCATTAACATTATGACATCATAGTCATTATGACATCACAGTTAGTTGTGGAATGTCTTTAATGTAACATTTCAGCTGATTCAACTTGGTTTCATTATGTTTCATAAACTGAACTAAATCCGCATTGAACTGACTTGAGCTGAATAATGACACTTGTCTTTTTTTGAGCTGTTTTATAGCAGAATTGAATTCTGTTTTGAATTCTGATTTTCCTGTTTGTCACTGTAAAGCTGCTTTGAAACAATCTGACTTGACTTAACATACATGACTTGTCAAGTTAAGTCAATTTAGATGATTTCACTGTAATAAATAGCAAAATAACATTGTCAACGATGCAAATTTCATTAAATATGAGATCAATTCAAACTGTGCTGTAAAGCAGCTTCAAAAATACAATAGTATCATTATTCGGCTCAAGTCATTTCTGTGTTAGTTCAGTTCAATAACTGTGAAAAGTTCATTAATTATGAAACAAGTTCAATTCAGCTATAAGCAGCTCTACAGAAGACAATAGTGTTGTTATTCAGCTGGAGTTAGTTCAATGTTGCCTCAGTTCTAGGCCGCATTTCCCAAAAGTATTGTCAGCTAAGAGAACATTGGTGAGCAATGGTCTTGACATTATCTTGGGCTCATAATGCTTTTGTGAAACAGCCCAGGTCAGTAGTTGATTTGTCAATTATGAAACGCATTCGTTGCCATAAAGCAGCTCTACAGAAGACAACAGTGCCTTCAACCAGCTCAATTCAGAACTTGTGACAAGTTTGAAAGCAACTCATATTTGTTCCATCTCTCCACCACTGAAACGATAGTGTGCATAATTCCACGTCAGTATGTGTTTGTTTATTTTGGAGCGCTCGTTCTCCACGGGGTTGAGCTGTTTTGTCGTGTTCTTCCCGCCCTGAGAGTGGTGCTGCAGTTTCACACAGGCTTGCTCGGCACAGACCGCCGGCTCCCCGGGGAGAGAGAGAGTAGGAGGGTGAGCTAGGGGAAAGAAGAAGGGAGGGAGCGAGCATGTGAGAAGCCATGTGAGGGAAGAGAAAAAGCGTGGCGCAGCAGCAGGCGGAGGGATTGGAGAGGTGCGGTGTCTGCTGAGTCCATGAGGCGACAGAGTGGGGGGTGTTTACGTAACCGGCCTGCAGTGTCTGAGCCAAACTCACGTGGCTCATCATGTTCTCGCTCTTGCTCACTCGCTCGGTCTCTCCCTTCATTTACCACTTGTTTATCTCAGTGTTTTTCTCTAAACCTTTGTTTTTTGGTTGGATTTTGCTTGTATTAGCTAGAAGCCATTCTCTTTTTATCTCTTTCTATCACTCTCACCAGTGACTTAGTGGTTTGGTTGCTGAGCAGCAGGTCATGACTCATGAACATAATTGGCCTTTCTCTCTCTCTCTCTCTCTCTCTCTCTCTCTCTCTCTCTCTCTCTCTCTCTCTCTCTCTCTCTCTCCGAGGTGAACGTGAGCATGTGGCAGCACACAATGTTCAGAATGTCAAGCAGGTGCTGTTGTTTTCTGCTGTTGTTTTAGATATGTGGTAATGGCCAAACGGTCAAAGCAGAGAAGGCTGTCAACAAAGCTTCAAATCGCAGTGTATCTATACAGTTTTTGACACTATAGAAGGATTGTGTGTAGTTGGGTTCAGACTTGTGGCTCCAGAGAGAGGGCATGGTTTCTGTGATGACTTATAGTCCCCATGAAATCAAAAGCGACAGTTCTTTTTTTGATTGAATAATTCATCGTTTATTTAAAAAAAAGTGCCCTCGTACACGTAATCAAAAACGTTAACTTGCACTTCCCTCACAATAATAATTAAAACTAGGATAGGCAATGTTTTTCATAAACACTGCTGATACCAATCAATATTAGAAGTTGTCTAAATATAAAAACAGTTATGTATATCTTCTGTGGAAGTATTAGGGCAAAGAAATGTTGTCCAATCATTACGTTCGGTGCGAATGCAATGATAGGACGTCCAACCTGCTTGTCAACATATATTTCCATACCTTCGCTCACACAGACATCACACATCATCATTGTTCCATGAGGACACGCAGGCACAGAGTGCTTCAAACAAACAGCTTTTACAGTTCCTCCTGAACCAAAACAACAAGCTTATGTTGCATTCACGCGATGTCATAATTACCATAATTATGCGATGGCAACCCGCGACGTTCTACTCAGAGCTGTTCACATCCTTGGACTCAGATTTATGTTTTTTTGGCAACACTATCAACGCCGTCTATCGTGACATTTTGCAGACTCAGCTCTGAATATGAGTTGCACTTTTTGGTGTTCAAACAAGAAAGTTCTCAAAACAAAGACTGGGATGTACTGTACTATGTTCGTGGGCAGGTTGTGTTCTAACATAGTCAGTTACGTCAATGAAAACACAGGTCTGTTCATAAATCCCTCTGGACTAACTCGAGCACGAGCACCAGGACGATTTCCATGGAAAAGGCGGTAATAGAGGCACCACACAGGGTTCATGTTTTTGCAGAAATTGATAAATGTATGTGTTCGTGGCTCAGTGTACATGTAAAAACCCCTCTGTAAGACATCCAGGCCAGTTATATTCTTTAGCGCATACTTTTCCCTCTTTTCCAAGACTTTGCCGTCCAGCTCTTGTTACAAAACATTAACCGTGGCCTGTTCTGGAGTGTGTTTGTATAGAGTAATACCTCACGTCTCACGAGTCAGGCGTGCCCTTGAAGTAAACTCTCTCATGCCAGTATTTGGTGACTAACTTTGTGTGTGTGTGCACAGGTCTCTCCTGTTTGTTGACAAAGGAAAGAAAAGCCCTGTTACATAACTGACTATGCCTATCTCTCTCTCTCTCTCTCTCTCTCTCTCTCTCTCTCATCCTGCTGGATCTCTCTCCAGCCAAGTTTCACACTACCGCCCGGAGGCAAAGCAGCTTTTCAGATTACCAACCTCACACGGTTAAACCCCTCACACACATGCAGATGCACACACTCACACACCACTGAACTGGGGGTGGGACACGTACATGCTCTAAAACGCAGCTCATACACTAGCTCAGTGCTAGCAGCCAGGTCTCCCTGATGACTGCAATGAAATACGACTGTTTCAGCCCACACACAAATCCCACCAGAGCATTCAAAGCTCTTAGACCAAAGCCTACACAGACACACACACACGTTTAACCCCAGGGTCTCGCCAATGCCATATGCCAGCAGACCTGTTCTCACAGTTCTTACAGTGAAATAAAGCAGGATGTGGCGTTCCTGCTGCTACAGTTGGCTTTTAAAATCTATATGAAACGTGTTCGCAACACATTTAACTTCTGTACTGGGACCTACAGTTGGGGACATTCAAGACTGAGACCATATTGAAAGTCTGGAATTCAAAATTTGGAAATAAGCAAACTGTTTTTGAAAAATGTAGAATAAAGAAACTTTGGTAATTTTCACCGTAAACTATTCTCACTATAAACAATTACTAACAACATTAACTTAATCAGTGCAAGTTTACATTTTATTTGATACTTGATCTAAATTAATTTAAATAAAGTAAAAGAAAAAATAAAATAAATGTCACATCACATTGAGTCCTTGGGCCCTGTCTTACACCCGGCGCAATGCAGCGTCAAGCGCGACGCAAGTGTTTTTTGCTAGTTTCAGTCCGACGCGGTTATCATTTTCACGTCCTGTGCCACGTTGTTTAAATAGCAAATGCATTTGCGCCCATTTGTGCACCCATGGGTGTGCTGGTCTGAAAACAAGGTGTGTTCTGGTGCGTTGTTGGCGCATTGCTATTTTGAGGCAACAGAAATAGACTGTGCCATTGACCAACAGAAACCTGGTCTAAAGTCAATGGCGCAATATTTTTTTTTGTTATTTAAAGAGCACGTTAGTAATGTGCGCCTATAGGCGGGTCCACAACGAGCGTACACTCTTCTTATTAAACACACAGCGACGCACAGCAGCACACAAACATGCCAAGTATTCAAAATAAAAGGATTACAATGTAAAAGATTATTATTGTGTACATAAAGATATGGTGGAATCCGGCTTGTCCCGTAGATGGTCGCACTTTTACCTCACGCACAAGCAGATCCGTTTGCGCTCTGGAGACGCGTCCGGTCTTTCCACTATCAAATTCCGTCAGGTAAATAGCGAATTTGCCATGGCACGAGTGCACCTGGCATTTAAAGGGAATGGGAGATGAGACTCGATTGGTTTAACGCACGTAAATCCCAAAACACACCCATTACTCTTTATGAGAATAGGGACAACCCTTTTAGATCATGCGCCTGGCGCGCCGACCATTTTCCCCGTCGTTAAACTAGCAAAAGTGGATTCGGACTAAGTGAACTTGCGTCCTGCGCTTTAGACCATGCGCTTAGATCGTTAAAATAGGGTCCATTGAATCATTCATTCAAATCAATTCATTCAGAAACGTTGATTCATTCAGGAACGAAACATGGTGCTCGAAGACGCGCAACGTGATGTGGCTTTTTTGGAACTATTTTCATTGAAGGAGCAAAAACAGACTACAGTGTTACTTAATACTAAGTGTTTGTTGAACTTTTCTATAATCTCAATATCACATTTGCAATAAATTCAGGGATATATCAGCACTCCTGCTGTTGCTTAACTATTGTTATAAATGTAAAAACCAGGAGCTGATTATTTTTGCCCTTTTAACTTGAATTTTGGGGGCATTGTTGTTCATTTTGATGCCATTTTTGCCACAAGCCCCCATTAATTTCAGACCCTGGTGTGCGTCAATCCAGATCCAAGAGTAAACAAACCATACTATCCCATTTCGAGAAAGAAAACAATGTAAAATTAAAACAATTTAATAAAAGGAAAGGTTTGTAGCACACTTACAATTTAAAGTTAAATTCATCACTGAAGGTATACTGATTTAAAAATGACTGATTTCTTTATAAATATTGCGTTGTGTTTATAAACCTTGTGAAAATAGTTCCCGTGCCCCTGGCCAAATTAGAAGAGATCAACAAGCATTCTTTTAGCAGTTATCAAGCTATGTCATCGATCAAATCCGTGGCAATTAAATTAGATCTGGAAAACGGGATTCAGATACTATTCATTAACGCACACAGCGATACCTCTTTTTAGCTGCAATGTCGTATCGTCGGACTGCAAGTCGAGGATACCAAGGCGAAATGTGGAAGGCTCTTGCCCCAGTAAAAAGGGTCTAGCAATGCCCCTGCCTTAATCCTACCCAATACCTAAACTTAACGACTACCTTACTATTAAGAATCAGTAATTTGGAGTTTGAGGCAAAAGCCATAGTTAATAGTTAGTCAGTAGTAAGAATTGGATCCTAAATTAAAGTGTGACAATGAGTAAGAAATTACATTTTCTATTCAACTTTCCACTAATATTTAATTAGAAAAATGATTTAATTAGAAAAATACTAAGAATTTGAACTGGTGTTCTTCTCCGATATTTTTATATTCAGAGCCGAGTGTCTCTATAATATATTAACTCCTGTTGAAAAATTTTCAATCTGTTTGCAAGTTTGTGTTCTGTATTCATGAGGATGGTGTTTTTTCCCTTCCCACCCCATTTAAATAAGTCATCAAGCATGGTGCATGAGGTGTGTGGTCGCCATGGAAATAAGCTAGTACATGCTGTACAGCTCCTTTTCCTTTAAGAGTCAGAAAAACACACCTATAGATGATCCACAGGGGGTTCACAGAATGCAGCAGTGAGCTTCAGTGAAAGGACTAACTTTAGGAGCAGCATGTACTCAGCAGCTTACAGTAGATCTGGTTCTTTATTGATATCGGTGTTCGTTTGTGCTGCATAGTCAAAAAACACCATTGGAAGACACCGTAGTTGTTACTCATGGGAATATATTTTTTAATAAACCCGTCTAAGAAAAATGGAATTTTAAGGGGGTTCAATTTTTATTTAGGGATTCACACCCTAGTAAAGTGCTTCAGTGGTTTGTGCTCATTTGATACCCAAAACAAATTGATATCTCCATCCTACATGCTTTTATAACTACCTCAATGGAAGGCTGTGCAACAGATGTTATAAATGTTGGCAGTTTGTCAGTCCTTTGCTTATAAATTTGAAGTGGATTCATCATGCAGATTAATTGTGCATGAGACTAAGCATCTGTGAATGTGTACGGTGTACTGTTTGTGTAACATGCCGTGTTAATGTGTGTAAATGCTCACTTTGGTGGGTTCCGAAGGTTCGTTGTGTCCGAAAACAAGGCCCAAGCTTCCACGGGTCAGGCGCTGACGGCATACAGTGCATCTCACAAACACGTCCTGTGCCCCTAATGATGTTAGCCGATCACATGCCCCACTTCCGAATGACACCAGGGTCGGTCATCTTCAGGAATGGTTGTTTACGTCCCTGCTGTTTGTCTTGGCCCTGCCTGCAAATCAACAATCTCTCCAATTGCTCTCACATGCAAGACTAATTTGTTTTGCTCCTAGTGGCACTGTTTATGAGGAGAGCCACATTGAACACTGCTGCCACTGAGAGCGGGTCATAAGAGACGTCTGGACCAATCGCAGAGGGTCAGGCCACTAGCCTGGGCGGATGCTTACAGGAACCCTGAGTTAAGAGTCTTCACTGTGAGAAGATTAAATGCAATGGGAGATTGATATTAGAGAGTAGCGTTGGGTTTTATGGCCAGAACCAAAGCCAGTGTAGCTTATGGTCAAGATGCAGCAAGATCTTGAAATGTTCTTTACAAAAAAACAATTGAACAGATCTTTCAGATCAGTTTTGTGAACCAGATAATCTCTTTCAAAGAAAAGATACGGCTCAAAAGAATGATTCATTCCACTCGAATGAACAGAGCTATTAAGTGCATGAGTCATGTGGATCACTTTCATATAAGGGTCAGAAATGTACTTTTCCATTAAGGGGCAGCATTTGCTTCCTGGAATTGATTCCCTAGGGCATTTTTTTACCTTTATAATTTATATATAAACCTTTTTAATGTTTGTGTGTTGTCTTTTATGTCAGATACTTAAATTTAACAATTACTTCAGTCAGTTAGAATACTATAAACTATTAAAAAATCAAGGCTTCACATTGGTTATTTTAGTAGCATGTAAAAAACAATTGTTCAAACTGGGGATAAATTAAATACAGAGAGTGAGCAAAGATTGTTCCCCATTACTAAAGCGGTCCATCTAATTCGAGTTATACATTCTCGCCGAAACTCACGTTACAATCACTGTATCTGGACTTTGTTGTTTATGATGAGAGAACCAGTGAGCATTTCCACTGAACAGCGGTGACTCCTGGCCTTTGCATTCATAAGCTCGACAGTAACAAGTGTGCACAATAATACAAAAACTTAAAAAAAGGAAATCTGATGCAAGGTGAACAGATCTAAATGTAATTCTGCAGTCAGCACTCTTCATCCATTTTCACATTTTACTTAAATCGTGACAATTGTAATAGATTTAGTTTAACTGTTATTTTTTTTTACCCCCTTATTTTGAATTTGGGGGGCTTTTTGTTCATTTTAGTGGCATTTCTGTCTCAAGCCCTTGTTCATTTCCGACCCTACTTTCATGTGCTTTTGCATCTTGAAAGCTTTCAAGCTTCAAAAAGGATGCAAAGGCACCATAAAGCTATATCTTTTTCTCACTCATTCTTTCCCACTTCCCTGGTTTCTGTTATACCAGTTCTCAACTCTGAAAAGATGTAGCCATGGTGTTCATGTCTAGACTACCCGATGAGATTTTAGGTGTATGGATTTTTCTCTCTCACTCTTATTCTTCCATAAATTTGTTCCACCCAAAGCCATAGTCCTCCTTCCACCCTTAAGTGAGAGTGCAAGGTTTAACTTTACAGTGCCAATGAAGTTTTCTGAAGGCCTTTTGTGTTGTGGGCGATGTTTACAGAACTGCTTCAATGGTTAAAACATAAAATGACTTCCTTGGCTTAAATTAGCAGGGAATATTTGGTTGTAATACACCTCACCTGTCACAGACTTTATTATAACTTTAGCACCCTCTAAAAATGTTATATTATTATACTTAAACATCAAGTTAGGCTGCATTTATTTGATCAAAAAATGCAGTAAAAACATTAATAATGTGAAATATTATTACAGTTTAAAACAGTTTTCTATTTGAATATATTTTTACATTTTCAAAATTTACTCCAGTCTCTAGTGTCACATGACCCTTTAGAAATCATTCAAATATGCTGATTTGGTGCTCAAGACAGATTTCTCATTTATTCTCAATGTTGAAAATGGTTGTCCATACAAAATTGTATGTGCGTGTGTATTTTTTTTCTCTATTAAATTTTTTAACATGTCCAAAACTTGTTAAAGAAAGTGTGGCAGCTGTAAGTTTAGAGCAGAGCTCCATGTGTTGTAATGGGAGGTGAAATGACTCAGGGTGTGCTGTGAGGCCTAAGACAGAACCTGACTTGATGAGACCAGCAGCACAGAGCACCCCTCCCTTTCTCTCTCTCTCTCTCTCTCTCTCTCTCTC
>JAPMNU011427025.1:0-10280 GCA_029874995.1 Alburnus alburnus | reverse complement strand
ATTAAAAACAAGGCAGCAGTGAATCTTAATTTGGCTCATGTGGTATGAACCCTTTGTATTTTTCTTCAAATTTGCCATATATTAAAAAAATATATGTAAATTTACATAGCAAATAATAGCTGCTGTGTGCTCCAGTTTGTCAGTACATTATTTATGCTACCAAGTCACTTGCTGATTATTATGATTAATAAATTGTTTAAAGAATATAATTAAATATATACAAATACATCTGACTGGTCTGTGAGTCAGGTAGCCCTTAAACTTGCTTAAAGATGATTGTAAATTTTTTTCTAAAATAAAGTTTACATGTTCAACATTTTGTTGTTTGTTTCTTCAATCCAATTCTTGAATTGGTAATGGTGGTCCCCATATTCAGTAACTTGAGAAAATTATTAGAGTTTCAAGGCAAGGCACTACAATTGTGTATTTCACACTACATTTTTTTTTTTTTTTAACCAAATGAAGAGCTATTTGGAGTTATTTTGCCATTTCTGCATTCATGAATCCTTTTATTCCTTTTGTTGTCCTGCAGCTCCCCAAAAAGACAAAGAAAAGGAGGGCAATGAAGAGGTCAAACCAGAGAAGGAGACTGCATCCGTTGACAAGAAACCCCCTGCTACAAATGTTGCTCCCAAAGGTGGGAAGAAGTCTCCTGGCTCCAAGGGGACAAAGGCTGCTGCTGCTGCCACCTCTCCTCTTCCCAAAGGCAAAACAAATGCAGCACCTTTGAGCAGTGGCAGAGAGTTAAGAAAACAGCCAATACCGCCGGGCAAATTGAAGAAGCCGGGACCTCCCCCACCACCAATTCCGGTTTTAACTCCTTCAGGCCCCCCCGGATCTCGCCACCATGCCTCTGGAGCTCTTCGTGTTGGCAAAAGCACCTTTACTATCCCAAAAAAACAGCCACAGGCAGGGCCAAAGGAGTCTGCAGAGCCTGGTCCCTCTCCTACCTCTAGAACCCCACCTTCCCCCGTGTCATCCACCCAACACCCATTGCCTAAACCAACCCAGCCCGCTGCCACTTCTGCCCCTCCACAGCCACCGCCCAACAACCAGATGAGATCCAACATCAGACGATCACTGACTGATATCCTGTATAAAAGGTGAGCGATGATTCAGGTAGAACGTTTAATTTATGTTGATCATTTTTTTCTCATGAACTATTGTATCATCTAACCTGATGGTAAACATAAATAAGAAATAAATACACATTAAAATGGAAAATCATTTAGATGAACTTCTAATTGAATAATATTAAAGGTACACTGTAACTTTAAGTGCCCTAGTGGTTAATTAACAAAATGCATGCTCTCTGTTTATGTGCATGACGGGTCACACCGGTACTGGGTTACTCTGGTGTGGTTATCCTGTTCTGTCTAAACTAGTATGAATATAAACACTTATTTTAGGCATACCACAGTGATTTAGGATAAGACAAAAAACAGTTTGGAAAATGTATTCATGATGTATTCGCTCATTATATAAATTGTGTACATTTCGAACAACAAGAACATTTACATAACATTTTTTAGTAGGTTTAAATGTTTGCCTTTTAAATGTTCTCCTGAATAGTGATTCAATATTTTATATAAAATGATTTTTAATGTCATTCCAATAATTTGCGTATTTAAATTCATTATTGTGCCACAGAGTCAGTGACAGTGATGATCTCTCCATGTCTGAGAGCGAAGTGGGAAAGTTGGCCGTCAGCATTGAGAAGGAGATGTTTAACCTTTATTTGAACACTGATAACAAGTACAAGAACAAGTACAGGTCCCTTATGTTTAACCTAAAGGACCCCAAAAACAAGGTGAGATACTTTTTTTGTATGTTTATTATAGACAATTATGATCAATTGTAATGTACATATGCATTTTTAGTAGCTTTGTGAGATGTTACAATGTTAAGAATTGTATTTTTTTTACTTGGCTGTGTGGCAGGGCCTGTTCTATCGTGTGATTGGTGGCGAGATCAGTCCTTTTAGGCTGGTGAGACTGAGTCCAGAGGAACTTCTTTCCAAGGAGATGTCAGACTGGAGAAAATCTGAGATCTCTGAGGTAAAACAAGATAGAATTTGTTTGGATGAACTCCGATAAAATGATGCTATTTTCATGCCCTTTGCTTAAACTTATGTTCTTTTCCCAAAAGAGTCTGGAGTTAAGTGGGAGATCCCAGCCCAAAAGTGGATCTAGACAGGAGGGTGCTCCCCCAGATGTAGACATGGAGGAAGCTCCTCCTCCTATGTCTGATGGAGATGTATGTATGCCTGCCACTTCCCAATCTCCCTACTTGGCTTCTGCTGCTGTAAGTGCTGGCTTTCTTGCTTTCCTGTTCTTTTCTTCCACACACCTCTCTAAATCCCGCTCTCATTTCATTTTCCTAAAGTGACTCCCTGAATGCATAATTTGTTCTCACACCTGCCAACTTGATCTTATTTAGTCTTTTCTTTCACATGGATGAGAATAGTTTCCTAAAGTATAAAATTGTTCATTGACCCTCTCATTCTATGTTTGTCCTTGTTTTGTGCAGGACTCCCAAGAGGACACACGGCCTACTTCTGCACAGCAAGCACCAGTCAATGCTGGTAAAGGCAGCTCAATGCCAGATATCTTCAGTATTATGCTGAAAGACACTACAGCAGAGCACAGGGCTCATCTCTTTGACCTGAACTGCAAGATCTGTACAGGTGGGACTATATCACCATATATAAAAAGTCACTAAGGGTAGACTTCTTGGAAAGTGCCTACTACTGGTTGTATTATATACACCTATGATCTGTCTAACTTCTAATAATTAAATTACATGTTGCTAATTTTTCAGGCCAAAAGTCTGCAGATGATGAACCACCATCTAAAAAAAACAAGATGTCTGCGCCTAAAAAGCCAGAGCCGTCGTTTAAGTCTAAACCAGAGCCACGACCATCCAAATCCCCTGCTGATCTCCCTCAAGCTGAAATGCCTTTGCCTGATTCTACATCTGTGATGGAGGATTCAAGCAGTGTATTTCCTGTGGCTCAGCCCCCAGTCACTGCTGCTGTACCAGCAGTCTCTTCCGTTACAATAACTCGAAGGGATCCTCGTACTGCTGGTCATCGGTCTTCTGTGCCTCACATAGTCCCTGATGTTCCTGCTATGCCAGCAAATATTCCTATCTCTGTTGAACCTGCGGTTGTAGAAGCAAAAGGTCCTTTGCCTATGCCCCCTCCTGCCCCAGCATCTCTAGCCAGAACTGTGATGCCAAAACCAGCCTCTTCACAAGATCTGCGCAATTATGGCTCAAGTACTACCAGGTGCAGCATAAATGACATTTAATGTAAAATGCTTTTCTTTCTACATTATCATTTTAGTAAGTAGTAATATTTGTAAATCTGTTGTATTTGCATCAGTGTGTCAGAGCCCACTCCTGAGGGTGAAACTGCTTTGTTCTTGTCTGGACAAGAGATGATGTGGAAAGGATTCATAAACATGCACTCTGTTGCCAAGTTTGTCACAAAAGCCTATATGGTTTCAGGATCATTTGAGCATATTAAGGAGGTTTGTTTTCTAAAGATTTTCTTAAAGGTCTTTATAGTAGGTTGTTGAGTTCAAGTTGAGTTATCGATTCATTTTAACAACTGTTTTTATTTTATTTGCAGGACTTGCCTGACACCATTCATATTGGCGGTAGAATATCACCACACACTGTTTGGGATTATGTGGGAAAGTTGAAGACTTCGCTGTCAAAAGTATGAGAAGAAAAAAAAATTCAGTTGCACTAGAATCATATTCAGAACTTAGAAAGTCAACCCAGTTTATATGGTACTTCACTTTATTCATGTGCATCATAGTGATTTCTGTTTTTTGATGCTGAGTTTTCTTTTTTCAGGAACTCAGTCTCATTCGTTTCCATCCAGCGACTGAAGAGGAGGAGGTGGCGTATGTTTCTCTGTTTTCTTATTTCAGTAGCCGTAAGCGGTTTGGAGTAGTGGCAAACAGCAACAAACGCATTAAAGACCTTTACCTCATCCCTCTGAGCTCAAAAGACCCACTTCCTGCAAAGCTTCTCCCATTTGATGGACCAGGTAAGCATGTACAAGGATACTATAAAAGCTCTTTTTTTAAAGAATCATCTTAGTGTCTTCCCTAGACTTTTAATAAAAAAACTGTTTTTGTTAACATGAGGTAAGCATGATTAAAGTCTGTCTGTATTTTAACTCTATATTCTGTAAAAGGAAAGCTTGTTCCACAATTTACAAAATGGAAAACAATTCTTGGCCATATCAAACGTGCTACAAAATGTAACTCATACAATGAGTTTCTTCCAGACAAAGTTGTTTGTGTGCTTATTTTGGTGTGTTTTTAATTCTGTCTGCAAGTTGTCATGTATTTTATGACTTTCTAATAAAATATATCATGAATCCAAGTTCGATGTCCTAGATATTTGTGTCTTAGCCTTATTTTTTCAGGTTCATATTTCATTTTAAGAACAAGTGTTTAATAATGGAGTTGCTCAAAGTGACTACCTATAAATGTAATATATAACTTAAGGCGTATAACTAGTGCCATCTCACTGAAAATTACACTTCAAAATGAAAGTGCTGGCATTTATGCTGTCTGCTGTTGGACTAGCTGTAATATCATGGCAACCATGGTAAGTTATATTCTGGACATCATCCTGTCTTAAAAGGAAAACAAATAAACCTGGCCAAGGAGTGATTATGATCCTGAGACAAATTGCATACAGTTTTGTTGATTAGAATTGTCATTATTGGCACAAGTTTGCCAGAGGAAGAAACATGAGTAGTGTTGTTAATAATGAAAGGCTGTTCTATCTATAGATTTTATATAATTAAGAGCTTTTATGGTGTGTAAGGGAATATTTATGCTAAATTAACAAAGCTTGTGTGGTAATTACTAATTTAATGCATCACAATGATAATTTGGATGGTACAATAAAAAACTAACATAAGAATAAGTTTGGTATAGGTAAGTTTTAACAGTTCATGTTACCAGTTTGTATTATGTGGAACAAGCTCTCTTAATGTGCATTTCTTACCTCTTAACATGTATATAGGTGTTATATCCTAAAGATCCCTTAATCATAGATCTATAGAAAACTTATTTGTGAAATAATGTTTCATCATTTTTTTGCAGGTCTGGAACCAGCTCGTCCCAATCTCCTCCTGGGGTTGTTGATTTGCCAGAAGGACAAGAAACGTCCTGGGGCCCCTCTGGAGAATGAGGAGAAACGTTCTAAAACTCTAAGAGATGATGAGACAGGCCTTCCAAAACCATCCATTATTGCTAAATCTGAAATAAAACAGGACAAAGTTCTTCGATCCAGTCTGGATGCCATAAGCACAACTCCCCCAGGCACCCCTCCACCCTTCAGTGCCTCTGAGTCTTTAAGTTCTATCTCTTCTGTGTTTTCCATACTCTCCTCTGTGAAAGCACCTGGTGTCAGCACTAGCACAGGCAGTAATTCTCCATCCTCCAATGTCTCAGCACCATCTACAGCCACTCCACTTCAGACTATCCTGAAAACACTTTTTGGTAAGAAGAAGCAAGATTCTGATGTCTCGTTATCACCTTCAGATCAAAGTACTGTAGATGTCTCTGTGCCCATGCTGGATCCAATTGTACAACAGTTTGCAGTAGCCAAGGGTAGAGAAGTAGAAGTGCAGGATGATAGACCATATGATCCCGAAGAAGAATATGACCCAGCTGTTGGCTATGGTGCAGAAAATACCCATAATACAAAAAAAGTATCTGCTGTCATTAATAAAACAGAGGGCACCTCTATGATAGATGATGTCGCTTATGACCCTGAGGATGACTCTCTTTTTAATGATGCTGGGGTTGATCCAGGTGCTAAAAAATTAACTGAGCATCAAAAAGTGCTTGAAGACAAACAAATTGAGGAACAGAAGCACGAGGAAGCAGCTCATCAGCAAATACCAGAGACTTTGATTTCTCAGCCTGTTACATCTCTGTTAGCTAACAGTCAATTGCTGCAGCTTGGTAAAAAGGTTGAAGAGTTGGTGGCAAAGAGTTCAGCTGCTCCAGTCATTAACCAGAGAAGAGACCCAAGGCAGAGTAGAGACCCTAGACAGGCAGCTGCAAATAGAAGACAGACTTCTGATTCCACAGAGACAGAGGAGGAATCTCCTGTTACCACAGATAAAACATTTCCACAAGAAGCTACAGTGATAGAGACATCACTAACACAAACTTGCACAGCTGCAGACACACAAACTGCACAGGTGGACTCTACTGAAGATACATCAGTAGAGGATGCAACCGCAGATATTCCCCTATTGCAAGTTACTGCCACCTTGGATTCGGTGCAGCCTGCCATCCTGCACCCGGAAGCATCTAAGTCTGAGGAAGAAAGTGAGAAGGAGGAAGCAAGCAAGAGTGAAGTGGTGCCTTTTCTTGATATAGAGAGCACAGAAGTTTCTATTCCGTTACTAGGAGAAAAGATTGACCCAGAGTTAGTGGAAAGCTACATGGAAAACGAACCTGAAGAGGAACACAAAACGAAGGATGATCCTATTGAATCTGAGATTAAAAGTTTTGAGGAGGTTTGGCCTAATTCTGCCAGTATTTTGAAACCTGATTCATCCATTGGACAGTCTATTTTAAAAGCTGACCAAGTTTCATCCATTGGGCAGCCTATTGAGACCACTGCAACCACATATTATAACATTTCAACAATCAGTACTTTAACTACATCTGTACACTCAGGAGTGCCACAAGATGTCATCCATGACAACTCATATATGGATTCTCACAGTTCCCATATACAGCATATACCAACAACAAACCCTGCTAACATTCCACCTCCTATGTCTTTTCCTCCTCCAATTGGGCCTCCACCTATTCTTGGTCCACCTCCAATGCAAGGCCCACCACCAATACCTGTTCCACCACCCATGCATCTCCCTCCGCCAATGCAGATTCCCTCAATGCAAGGTCCACCTCCTCCCCGTGGGGATAATGATCATTCTCAGTATCCACTACCTGCATCATATCCACCTTTCCAGAATCAGTGGGGTAGCAGTTCTCAGTTTGATGCTGCACCAAGAGGTCCACCACCTCCAAATTTTACCCCAAGAGGACCACCTCCATTCCAACCAATTGGTCAGAGAGGTCTTCCTCCTCAGATCTTTGATAATTCTATGAATTCAATGCCCCCTCAGCATATTGGACCAAGAGGGCCACATCCAGGGCCTCCACTACCCGGGCCACCCCCTCCCAGCTTTGATGGACAAAGGTTTAATGGGCCTCCACCCCCCTTTAGCTTCTCTGCACCTAGGGGCCCACCTCCACCATTCCCCAGTCCCCCTCCAAATCCTTTTGGTAATAGAGCACCAACACCATCCCACTTCCCAGGGCCAAGAGGCCCACCTCCGCTTCATAATATTGGGGATCATGGCCCTCCATCTAACATGTCAAGAGGACCTGGTGATCATTTTGAAGATGGTGGGAACTCTTATCATCAGGGAATAGAGAAGCCCCAGATACCCTCACATGGGCCTCCTTTTAGGGGACCACCTCCAAACCACTTTGATGGACGAAGGGGACCTCCTGGTCCTACAGGTGAAATGTCAGGACAGCGATTTCCACCTCAAAACCAATTCCGTGGTTCACCTCAACACAGGGGATCATTTGAGGAGCCACGGGGATCTTCATCTCAAGACTTTGAAAGGCACCGGGGACCATCAGTTCAGCAGTTTGGTGGCCCGAGAGGTCCACCAGTAGGACATTATGATAAGGAAGCTGTTGGCCCGCCAGCACGATTTAACTACAATGATGATAGCCCAAGTGATGTTAGAGATGTTAGACCTGTTCGTGGACCTCTGCTTCCAACACCACCTGAAGGTCCCATCCCAATACAGGGTCGTATAGGTGGACACAGCCCAGACACCCACCGCGATGACCACTGGAGACGTCACTCACCTGAAATGAGGAGGCGAAGCAGTTCCAGCAGAGACAGTGCAGAGCCACATAACCGTCCAAGTAGATTTGATGGTGGTTCGCGTGACAGAGATGCCCCCTCAAGAATGTCTGAAGAGAGGCAGCGTGACTTGTCTGAGGATAGGAGGAGAGACCGAGACAGAGAAGGTGGACATGGTGGAAGATCATGGGGCTGGAACAGGGAACATGAGCATGAACGGGGCAGAGAAAGGGATCGTGAAAGAGACCGGAGCAGGGAAAGAGAAAGGGAGCGGGGTCGCAGCAGGGAAAGGGAAAGAGAACACAGTAGGGAGAGGGATCGGAGAGAGTCTGACCGATATGGAGATGGAGACAAGAGGAGAGACCGGGATCGAGACAGAGACCGCGGCAGGGAGAGAGATCAAGACCGAAAAGACCATGACCGAGACAGGGAGAGAGATCAAGACCGAAAAGACCATGATCGAGACAGGGAGAGAGATCAAGACCGAAAAGACCATGACCGAGACAGGGAGAGAGATCAAGACCGAAAAGACCATGACCGAGAAAGGGAGAGAGATCAAGACCGAAAAGACCATGACCGAGAAAGGGAGAGAGATCAAGACCGAAAAGACCATGACCGAGACCGAGCAAAGAACAGAGACAGAGATAGAGACCGTGACAGAGATAGAGACAGGAGAAGAGAACGCTCAAGGAGTCGGGATCGAGAACGTGGAAAAGACCGTGAGAGAAGAGATCGGGACAGAGAACGGGACAAAGACAGAGGCAAGGAGAAAGACAGAGACAGACGGGACAGAAGCAGGAGCAGAGAAAAGAAAGAGGAAAGAAAAGAAAGATCTGACAACTCAAGGGCAAAGTCTACAGAATCTGAAAACCCATCATGAATGTCATTCATCTTGACTGTTGACTGACACACTTTTTGTTTCTTTCTAAATTTGCATGGGTTTGAACGTTGCGTTTGAAAGTCCCTTTTGTACTTTCCTTGCTGAATATTTTATGCTTTTTACTTACAAGTCCTTGTTGTTGATAACATCTTCAGGTGTACTTATGTGGTGATAATTTTGTCAGCACAACATACACTCTCCCTGTACTGCTATTTTAATGAAAACTTCACAGATCTTCACAGATAAAAAAAAAAAAAAAAACAAGACATGTAAATATGTATGTTTGTGTATATACAGGTATGTTTTTAACTACTTTTTTTCTAAATAGAGAAGTCATAAGCCATATAGCTTTAAAATTGTTTAAAGGAAAAGGTCTTTATGGTAAAAGCTTAACCACCGTTTCATGAATATGTCTGAAGGCTGTTGTTATTGATTGGCCTGAAGGCACTCCAAATGTTCATTTCATTTGTTCAATAAATTCTGTGATTGTAAAACATATTTTTGTTTTCTTTTTAGATTTTGAGAAGTTTAAATAGTTTAGATTAGAACATTTTATACATGGTTAACTTGTATGTAGGTTGATTGTATGGAAAAAAATAACTTACTGTTTAAATAGTTCTAAATTGAGTGTGTCAAGCAGGACATATTTAAATTCTTTGCAAATTTGTTAGAATGTTGTTGGTTCAAGACTGTCAGGATTTTCCATAAAAATGAAAAGATTAGGTGTATTTTAGTATCGGGTAAAGATGATGTTAGTGATTTAATCATTTTGCTACCTCATGCAAGCCACTGAATTAGACTGCTTCTATTCCTTCAACTATATGGCCTCTCACTATAATTTCATAATCCTAAACTGACTGGCTTAAATCTCACAATTATTTTTATAGGACAATTATTTCAGTATATATGGTCAATTTATGTATGACATTTAAAGTAACTTGCAGTTTAAATTCACTTGAGAACTAAAGTAAAACTTAAAGGGTTAGTTTAAGTTTAACTAATCCATATGAATTGAGCGGTTTAGTCCACATTTTCTGAAGAGATGTGATTGCTTTATATAACAAACAGACAGAATTTAGGCTTTTATTCACATATAAACAGTCATCACACACATTAGTTATGGTAAATGGAAGCTCAAACATGCCTCATAAATTAAGTAACTTAACTTTGTCCTCAGTCAAAACTATTTCATTGGGAACAAAAAACAGATTTGTAATTTCATTTACAAGTATCTACATTGCATTTTCATGTATGGTCACCAAATGCTGCAAGATGAAAATATTACTTCCTCAAAACAAGGAGCCAGATGCTACCAGGGCTACAAGGTAGCTAAAGCATTGTGGGACCACTCATATCAGCCTGCTAGATGCTGTTAGGGGGTAACAGTTTAGGACCCAAGGACCAGATGTTTGAAAGAAGACCCGGAGTCAGAATTATAATAAATTGAGGAAAAGTTTTACTG
>JAPMNU011427005.1:0-10069 GCA_029874995.1 Alburnus alburnus | reverse complement strand
TAAATCGATTGCTGGACATCGTAATGTTATTGTACATAGCCTACATCTGATTTATGATTTAGCATTGTGTTACCGCAAAAATGGAAGTTCAAATACACAATTCTAAAAATGGCTGCACTCTTGTTTGTCTGGCACATAAGGTCATCTTTGAAGCAGATGTCATAACAAATGTTAGTAGACCGGAAAGATTCTAAAACGAGCGGTTAATTCATGAATCCGTAAGGTCTTACCTTCATGATGTGGAAATACAAACCGAAAGACGGAACACAACGAGTGAAGTGCTGAAAAGGGGTGGGGCTACATAAGGTCTAGGCTATAGTTTCAAACTTTCAGATTTGGATGTCGCCAAGCAACGGGCAGACTAAAAGCTTGTCTGGAACACCGTATATAAGTGGAGTGGATATTTAGACAGTCACTCAGTTCTGTGATCCCTCCGCTACAGCTCCACTCCGGGTTTTGCATTCCCCACTCCCTGCTTACCTGTGAGAGAAAAACCCTGCTCTGAAAGACACTGAAGCGAGAGAGCGCACTAGTCTGCGCCTTTCAAAAAAGCAATGCCCCTTAAAAATACTAAAATATGATGCTCTAAGCCACCCCAGGCCCTAGTATCAAGTGAAGCAGCATCAATGAAGCTTATGACAGAATGTTACAATTATACAACATCATGATCATATGTTTAAAATTTCTGGTGCTAAAGATGGAACAACACTTCATCTTGGATTATACAGGGCCTGTGTTATCCAGCATCTGTATATTGTGTGAGTTTTGGGGTTGCAGTCTCCCCACCCCCTCACTCCCCTTTGAGAATGGCAGCCATTCAAGGGTGTGTGAGGAGGGAGGATGAAAATAGGACAAGGCAGGTGTCGCTTTCAGCTCTGGTGCGCTGAGACCTTACCTCTGACTTTTCTGTGGGGGTTGCACAGTAGAGACACAACAAACCACCAAAAGCAGACACAAACCTACGCCGGTTCCCTCTGTACGCCTGGAGACAATCTTTTTACCCACTATTTTCACTTTTCACATTCTGTCTGGGATACACACAACAACAAAGAAAGTTTGAGGGGAAAAAAGACTGAACCCAGATGAAAGCATGCTAGACACAACAATGTCTCGGAACCCCTGATTTGTCAGGAGATAAAAATCAGAAGATGAGTTGCGACCTTATGTTCCAAGCAGACTCGCAAGTGTTCCTCGCAACCTTTCCTCAAATGTCAAGCCTTGTTTCTATTACATTGCTCAAACATGCTACAAATAGAAGGTCGTAGAAGAGGATGCCAATTGAAGCGCTTCACGCAACTTAGAATGTGTAGCGACTTCGACATGAAATGGAAAAGTTTGTACAAAGAGTCACATGACCAGAACATCTGACCATCATGCCTTGCATGATTTTGGTGACATGTAAGAACACATGTAATATTTGGACAGGTCCTTATCCCATCATAGGATCTATCATGGGGTTTAAGGGGGAGTGTGGACTTGACAGTCTTCACCCACAGCTCTGAAAAAATATGCTCAAGCTCTGGAGGCGGTCAGATGTTACCATAGTAGCAAATGTCACAGAGGTCACAGTTATTTTCCATTTAATGGAGCAATCATGTACAACTCTGGCCAATGGATGATGCTTGTACTTTTTAGTTGCCATTGACTTTCATTGAATGGGCAAAAAACAGACATTTAAATTGTTATGTTTCACAGAAAGAAGTTCAGGTTTAGAACGACATGAAGGTGACAATTTTAGTTTTTGGATGAACTATCCCTTTAAATATCTAGCATTCTATAATGAACAATTAATAGTCTTATATATAATAATTTGTAAAATGGATTGTAACTGAGTAAATTCTATACTTTTCATATATTAACTCTGTTTATCAATGTGTGCTGCTGAAGAATGATTGTTTTGGTGTGTATGTGTGTCTTCCTTTTAGAGCTTACATTGGTTACGATGACTCTGATGATGGAGGAGATGGTATGTTTTAAGTGTCATAATGTTATCCAATAGCTTTTTTTTTTATCTTGGGATAAATAAAACAAACAAATGTCAGGTTAGTCGTTTTATGCTTCAGATTCCTCAGTGTTTGTTTTTCAGCAGATCCGAGCAGCACTGAGTGTGAAGAAGCAGATAATCAAGCCTCTTTTGCACAGCCGCCTATTGTCCAGCCAGATATCGACATCGAGGTGAGTGAAGTTTGCTTTATAATCACCAGTTCTGAGTTCGGCTTGGATAGCAGGTGGAAAAAGACACGGTGTATCACAAACATACAAAAAAAAAGTTTAAACAAAACATTGTTTCCCCTTCTGTCTCTAACCTTTACCAGATTTCCATGACGGTTTTCATATGTGGTGTAGCAGCCTTTTTTCAACATTTTTTTTTTGTTGCGGTCTGTCGGAAAACACATTGACCTCTATGCTGTCTAGACACGCTTACAGTGAGTCTTTGCAAGGCTTAACGATAAGGATTTTTTCTACTGGCCCAGTTGGGTCAGTGGCTCAAATTTTTACTTGCCCTGCCACTTGACCCCTCCACAGAAAAAGTAATAAAATAAATAAAATAGCCCTAGTTGTTGTATTCGTTGTTTTTGACCCATGTAACCTTAATAAATAAGTTTAGGACACCAAAAACTACTAGCCATACTCTTTTAAATTTCAAATATTTTTAAAGTGAACAATCAGTAATAAAATAAGAAGGATTATGCAGCTTCTAAGCAGGACTGCAACTGAAAATAACAAATAATCAAATAATGAGCAAATAATTACAATAGAACAAACATACAAATGAAATAAACAGTGCTTTTCAGGTTGGTCTAACAGTATTTTTCAGGTAGCGAAATTGAATAAAGTAATCAAATGTAAAATAACACAGCATAGTCTGTGTAAATTAAATATAGATTAATCCTTATTAAAGTTACAAAAGTTATTCAGTTAAGAGCAGTGACTGTTTTTTTTTCTTTGTCCTTTGTTGTTTAACATTTAAAAACTCAGACTGCAGGAGGTTTATAGGCTGCTGTCACTTTAAGACCGAATATACTCCTATATACCATTACACATGCTTTTTCTTAACTGTTTGCATTCTTGAGACATAATCGACTGTGTATATGAGGATACTCGCAAAGATGGGCATATTGACAATTCATTTTTGAGAATATGTCCTAGTACAAGGAAAAGTGAAAGAGAACTCATTTCAGTATTTCTTTCACGCTGGCCCTGGGCCATCAGGCAGTGCTTATTGTAGAGCCCTGCTTTGTATGTGGTTACTGTCTATGGTGGTATACAGTTATTCATCTATCAGAGCTGTCTTCTGTTTTTTCCTTATTTTTATAAGGGATTCCTGTCTGTCACTATTGCAGCAGATGCAAAGCTTTAGTGTTTTTCAGAGCAATTTAGACTAAAGATAAATCAAGAATCTTGATATAATCTAAACTGTTTATTTAATACTAGCTAAAATACTGATAATGTCGGTTTTCATCACACCTGCTTACTCACACTATTCAATTCGCTTGTTAAAAATCACACCGACATTTCAATGTCCTGATAACCACTTGCTTGTGTCTATTTGCAGTGTGTTGATTTGCAGCTGTTTTAAGTAACTGAATCTGGTATTTATAACAATAGCATCACCATCTCTGTTTCTGGTCTGTGGTCAACCCATTACAATAAATAGACGGACACATTATTATTTCTTTACCAGAGATCTTAAAGGGAAAGTTCGCCCAAAAATGTTAATTCTGTCATCATTTGCCATTCCTAATCTGCATGACTTTCTTTCTTCTGCGGAACACAAAAAAAGATTTTAGGAAAAATTTATGTATTTTACTTCCATTGTATGAGCAAAGAAACACTTAAAAAAAAAAAGAAATGTTCAACAGAAGAAAGAAAGCCATACAGGTTTGGAACGATGTGAGGGTGAGTAAATGAAGACAGAATTTTCATGTTTGTATAAACTATACCTTTAACTGTGAACTACTGCTAAAATATACACAATTTTGATTTTAAAATCTATTTAAGTGTATTTTTTTCATGTGATGACAGTGTCATTTTTGTAAATTAGCTTATGTTAATCAACAAGAATGATTTAACCTATTCTCCAGCATATATTAGATAAAAACAAGATGTGTATTTGTTGATATTGTTATTCTTTTCATCTGTCCACCTGAACAGCTCATTGAAGCTTCAGCATCAACTTAGGTAATGTGCATGTGACTTGCTAACTTAACGCCTTGCTAATGTAACCCATTCATCGTGTTGCATGTAAGGTGCATCCTGTATCGTGACTCATAATACATGATATCTAGATCAACCATGTAGAAGGTATTTGTTTTCATGCTTTGAGTTTTAAAAAAAAGCAATAAGCTTAGTGTATAGTACATATGTTAATTTAAATAATCAATTTAGTAAGGTAGTGTAATCTGAATTGAAATTCCTGATATTTTCCACACAAGACAAAAACTGTGGGAATATCTTGTTTTTTTAACAAAACATTGGGCTGTTTTATTGGGCTCCTGGGCTGTTTTCCCATTGACCATTTTGGCTGGGAGTCTTTGGAATGAAAAAATCCTGCGTAAAAAAACGGTATAAATTGTATTGCTTTAATTCTGTGTGTGTTCTATGTAAATATTGTCAGTATTGTTGCATGTTTTCCATGTACAACTTTAAACAGGCAAAATTTATAGAGCTAAACAACATTCTTGCATTTTCAGCATATCACCTTTATCATTTTTTTTTTTTTAATCTTGTGTAATTTTGTCACAAACATTCAGAACAGCCTTTTGAAGGTTTTGTATTCATTGGTGCAATCTTCCCTTTTTGGCATGAGTTTCTGTGAAAAAGGCCAATGGGAACTGGCACACGGTTCATGCTAACACAAGTCACTTTCCCATTTGCACTTAGCATTTTAGTAGTTTAACCTTTTCTCTTTTTTTGTCACAATCTCTAAAAACAGTGATAGACATCTTCATATTCATATAAATTGTTTCTGTTTTTCTTTTTCTTTATAAAATTATCTTTTTTTTTTTTTTACAATGATCGATAAACTGATATGGTCTGAAACAACAGCATGTATTAAACATCAATGGAAAACTATACTAATATTAGTAGTGATGGTGTCAATAATAATAATAATATGCATTAGCAAATTCATTTACTGTTGACTATCCAACTACTTGCAATCAAGAAATGATTTCTAATTTCTCTAGCAATGAATATTAAATTTCAAGTTTGTGCCATTCACCTTACACTTTTTGTTAGTCTGTATAAATTCAAATTCATAATTGCAAACAAATGTATATTGCCAACAGCTTACATTATTGGTTAACAGTTCATAAATTATTTGGAATGGAAGCTTTTTTTTGTTACTTTTCCTCTCTGTTGTAGACTGCCAAAAATGAGTCCAGTTCTCCAGAGTCCACCAGGAATTCCTCCAAGGCTGGATGTTCTCTATCCACTTCAGATACTCCCTTCGGAGAACAACTTCCACTAGAGTCAATGTCATCCAGTAATTCACCACAAACAGATGAGTCTGGACTTGAGCCATTAATTCTATCCATCCCCCAATCACAATCAACCCAGCAGTCCTCTGAGGCACAAGATCAAGTCTATAATGTTGTCCCGTCCGTGTCCCTTTCCCTTCCTGCAGTTCTCATCCACTGCTATGATGATCCAGAGACAACCAAGGATGAATTTAAGGATACCAATAAACCCAGCCAATCCCTTCATCCACAGAAGGATGATTTCCAGCTTGAGATCTTAGTGCAAGTGCCTTTCGAGTTTGGCCAACCATCACTGGCTGGGATTCCAGACACGCCACATATCCAAGAAGAAGGTGTGAAGGACGTTAAGGAGAAGGAAGATATTGAGGAAAATGAGGGCACATTGGAAGACATGCTAGAAGAACCAAGTCAGAATATAGAAGAAGATAAAACAGGAACCAACATGTTGGAAGAAACCAAGCAGCCTCCTTCGTCAAATGAGGTAAAACATACAACTGAAGGCATGGAGAAGCTAAGTCTGTCAAAACTACAGCACACTCTGAAGGAAGGAATTCAAGAACACAAAGTAGAGCTCGTCTCTTTATTCCGAGCCGAGACCACCAAGGCGGTTGAGGTGGAAAGCACCAAGATGGATGATGAGGAAACAGATGTTTTAGTGGCTTCCTGTTTGTCTCCCTCTCATTTAGGTCCCACAAGACAGAACAGAGAAACCCAATTTTTACTCATCCAATCAACGTCTGATAAACTAGCAATCATGCAACATCAGCCAGAGGAAGTATTTATTTTGGATCCGAGCGTTATCGACTCAGTCCTCCTTGAGGATCCAAAACTTGACAACCAAACTATTTCCATGTGTACTTCAGAACATCCAACAAGCAAACAAGAAAAGCCAAAACTGGTCAGCGTTTCTGAAACATCACCAACAGACTTTGATCTTCAACCTTCAGCTGTTCACTCTTCAGCAGAAGATGATTTAACTTTTCAGGGTGATGAACCTTCCACCGCTCCATATCAGACATGTAAGAACTCTGAAAACCAGCACGCACTGCCAAGAACCGGCACTGAACAATCTCAAATATCAAAGGATCAGACTGAGGTTACTTTGGACACGTGTCTGATGGTCTCTGTGACCTTCTTCAGTGCTGTTATCTGCCTGGCTGTTGGGATTCGAGAGCCTAGTGTTTTTCTGTATGTGGGATTATTCCTGTTGTCCTTCTGGTTCTAATATATGTGCCAGTTTTCTTTCCCCTTCCATCCGTTTCTCTTAAAAAGCCTTAAGTCTTTTACCTTCTTCCTTTCTCCCCAGTGCCTTGAGAAATCCCCCCCCCCCCTTTAAAAAGAAGTAAAAAATAACCATTGTAATGCTAACAGATCTGGTGTTATATTTGTGTTTATGTGGTTGTAAGTAGAGTGAGAGTTGGTTAATATTTTTAAATTTAGTAGTTGAGCTTCTGCTTGATAAATTGTGTATCATTCAGACTTATAGTATAAAATCTGCAGTGGTTAATATACAATCGGAAATAATAGTTTGAGCAAGCAATGTGTATTTTAGCTGAATTACCTCATATAGTATTGGTCATTGGAAATGTGGCTCAGCTCATTGATTCATATACTAAATGTGTCTTTTGTGAGTTTCTCTACATATATGAATAGCTACTGGCCCCCTAAAGATTGCATTTGGTTCTTTTATATTCAAACTTGGAGACATTTGTGAGTGGGATGATTTGATGGTGAGTGTATGTAGTCTTGTGTGATAAGAATTGAGGCAAGACTGGACAAACGGTGCTGGTTATTTCAGATGAGAATTTTAGGAAAGTTTGAGTTTTAAGTGTAGTTATATCTGAGGTTTTGCTTACACCACAATGTGTTCTCAGTGAGGAATTGAATTTGTAGATGTCTGTAAATCTAACCAGAGCATCTTGTTATGAAGTATTTTAAGATACTAAGTGTGTATGATTATTCACTTATTGACACTGTGAAATTGTTTGATGTTATGTGTGATCCTTTTGTAACCTAGATTACAAACTATATATTTAAATTAAGTACACGTTAAGCTTTAAGAGTATGCAACAATTTTGCACCCATCTGCTTCCTAAAGGGTTAAAAAGCATTTAAGGCACTACTATCTTTTTTTCTTGTTAGTTAGCAGACAAGTATGTGGCCTTTTGCAGTGCTCTTTAGAAGCGTGCCCCAAGCCTCTGATGTCACCCCAAAAGGTCACGCATTGCACTGAAGTCACTGCATCAGGTTACGGGGTGACTAAACACCATTGTAAGTAGAGAAGTTGGAGTTGTTCATTGAAAAAAAATGTTAACACTTGGTTCCCTTCATCCAAAAACTTTAGCCTTCGGGTCACTCATTTGATTGCTTTGTCGTCTCACTGAATTAATGTGCAAACAAAGGTTGTGAACGCATTCTGTTCTCAATAACATTAATGTTCACATGTATTTTGTCAATGTCAAGGAAGAAATAAAAGTCTATATAACTAATCAGTTTATTTCAGAGCTTTTTTTTGTGTGCAGTCCTTCAATGTTAAAATCAAGCTTGCTGTCAATGTCAATAAAATTATCCAAACTGAAATGAATCCAAATTCGGTAGTGAAGTTCTATTCACAGAGCTGTAGAACTCATGATATGATTTAATAAACAAGGACACAAAGTTTGTTGCACATACAGGAGTGTGTGATAAATGTGAGGTCTGACAAAGTAACTCGATTTTCTTTAATACAAAACATAAAAATAACAAGTGGTAGTCTTTTAATATATACATATGCACAGATTTGGTTGAGGATGATGGTTGTAATAAAATTGTGTGAATTTAATAAGGAAATGTTCCTGAGCATAAACTAATCCAGAATGTATGTATTATCTCAATCTACAGCACATTCCAGCTTCACTGTCCAGTTCTGAAAAACCACATGAGCTGTTTCCCAAAAATATTGCAAACACAAGTAGACTAGAAACTGCCACCACACTTGGGTTCATGAGACATTTGGGAAAAACAACCCTGAATAGTAGTCAGACAGATCGGTGAAATAACCACACACTCCCACTCATTTGTGCATCCATGAAGTCCAGCTCTAAAATACATTCAATGAAAGACCAGTTTGACAGTATGAATATATTTTGTGATGTGTGAAGACTATATTCACATAAAACAGAATAACATTTTGCATGCTTGAAAGGCAACATCTCATGTTGGTCCACCTCCCTTTGCCTAACAAACTTCTCTTCTGTGCATTAATAGTAAAATTTTGCCACCTGGTGGTAATTTAAAGTCATTAAAAAAAAAATAGAAGTAAGGACATTGACGATGTTGTCATATTTTACACTGGTCTAAAGATATGTGCTAAAAACAGGGCAAAAAGTTACACTACAAAAGTTTGTTTGAAAAAGTAAAAAGAATCCCTCCTATTCAAACAAATAAAACATACGACCATTTAAATGTTTAAAAATTTCAAATAATTTGTGTAAGAATTTGAAATGATTTAAAATATGATTTAAAACAATTACTGAAAAGCCCCCTTTTTTTCCTTTACACATCTTTTCTAACGGAAAAATCGAAAGATTAATGGCACATTTCATAAGCTATTTAAAGCAGACAACAATTCTGAGCAAAAAAAATGTATCTCGGGGAAATAAAAAAAACTTAAATATATACTTAATTCAATGAAGTATTACAAAACACCTGCCAAAACGGTTCCTAAACTGCAGAAGCTTTCAACATATTCACTTGAACACATGATCTTCTTTCAGTCCCTCTTCAGCATGAACATCCTCTAAAAGAGGTATTTTCGACATGTCGCCACCCCACATTTGCACTCCATGCGCATTCGTTTCTTAGGGGATCCTGGGAGTCCCGTCAGACTGAAATTAGAATCCATCTTCGTGCTCTCTGCATCTACTGGATCAACTATGGGGAAAAATGAGAAAGAAAAATTAGATTTTACTCATCATTCAATAATTTGGTATGATTCTTTTAGTGTTTTTGAAAGTAGTCTCTTTTGCTCACCAAGGCAGCATTTATTTGATCAAAAATGTAGTAAAAAAAAACAAAGCCAAATTGTGAAATATAATTCCAACTTAAAATAACTTTTGTATTTAAATATATTTTAAAATTAGGGGTGTAACGGTTCACAAAATTCACGGTTTGGTACTTTTTTGATACAGCAAAAAGAAAGAAATGCCAGAGAAATTTCCTTGATTTAAATTATTATTTTTTTATTAAAACTAAAATCATAAAGTATGATTTTTTTTTACTTTGAACAATGATGGAGCTATACTTGACCCATCTTCTGGGGTGTCTTCTCAGCAGCATATAAAACAAAAACAGCCATGAATAAAAAAATGAAATGTAATATTGAAGTAGTTACAAACAAATACAAAGAAAATAACAATTTTGTATTTATATGGAACTCTGTGTGCTTTTACTCAATTTTTACGTTTTTTTTTTTTTTTCCCAGAAAGATGAGTGTCCACTTAATGCTGCGGGGATAGTTTGTAGCGTGTTTCTCTCCTTGTTTTCGTCTAGTTCCAGTTATTGACACACTGGGGTGATGTCGGCATAAATGAGTAAACATGTTTGAA
>JAPMNU011426998.1:0-10826 GCA_029874995.1 Alburnus alburnus | reverse complement strand
TAGGCTATGGCATGAGATACTTCAAATTTATACACACATTCTAAAAATATGAGTGTTTTTGTTGAAAGGAAACTGACAGTGCATGTTTGGAGAGGTAGAAAGATGGAAGCGGAAGGTGGAAAGAAACAACAAATGTGACGACAGGGTTTCTTTTTTTGCTCATTCATTGTGTTCAATTCTCTATGACGCATTGCTCCGCACGAGTGCTCCGGTGAGTAAAGGTGCTCCCTTTTCCCCTTAAACGGCGGACAGGTAAAACAACACAGCTGTTGTGTGAGGCTTCGACAATGGCCTGGTCTATGTCTGAGAGACAATGAGAAGGCTTCAGTTATAGCCAGGGGTTAGAGAAGAGCACAGACTACAGCCATCTGGCATGGGCATCAAACACAGGTTGGCTTAATGATCTGTAGCCACAGGCAGGGAAACAATACCACTCAACCAAGTGTGCTTTCTTCAGCACGGTCAAAGAATCACCTGCACACCCATCTGCTGCCATGCAATTTTAATGAGTTTATGCTTTCAGTGTAATTGTTTTTAAGTTTGAGAGGAGAAGACATTACCTCACGGGTACACACAAACACACACGCACACTATTTCTGGCTCTATCTTACAGTCTCTTTAAACCACTCACCATTCTAGTGACAAACACCAGACTGAAACCAGACAGATCATATCCATATATGAGTGTTACATAAGTCACTGATAAGGTAACATGCAATGCATGTATTGCAGATATCATTAGACAAGGAAACAATACATTGCATGCACACCCTGCTCAGACGTTTTCATTATGTCCCTAAAAGGCTTGGGGTGGCAGTTTGTCGGTGCCGTGAACAACACTGGGTGGACAGGAAGTCAGCTCTGTCAGCACCACTTCCCCTTCTGAGTGTTTTATGAGTCAGTGGAGGAACAGGCTGCAAACTTCCTGCAACTTTAATCCCTCCTCATGACCACTCAGACTTAGTAAGGCAGAACTCTTCTCAGCATCCTCAAGTACACACACACATATTTTAAATATATATATATATATATTGTGCTTGAGGATGTTGAGAAGAGTTCTCCCTTACTAAGTAAGTATATGCATATAGGATAAGACTTAAGATAGTGAGTAAATACAATTACTTTACCAGCTAATTCAATAAAACATTTTGTTAACAAAAATAGGTTCTTTGAAAGCAGGCTTTTGAGCGCAGACACATCTCTGTGATCGAGCCTGTTCGGGAGCTTCTAAATGGGACATTTAAAAATAACTCCCGTGGTGCGCCTTCTCCCGAAAAAGCCATTCACCTTCACAGAAACCCATTTTTGCTCAAGGTTAGAGCTGCTCACAGCAAATCTAGACCCGTAATCTCAACATCTCTTTACTCGCAAAGAAAAATAGTACTGAAACAGGAGCGTGCAATGCTTTCTAAGGAATAAAAAATTATTTATATGATTTACAGTATGTATCTTTTCTTGAACCGCTGTTCAAAAGTTGTTTTTTCCAGAAAGAAATTCATTTTTTATTTAGCAAGGATGAATTAAATTGATCAAAAGTGACAGCTAAGACATTTATAATGTTACAAAATATTTCTATTTCAAATACATGCTGTTCTTTGGCCCTTTCTATTGAATTCTGAAAAATATATACATTACAGCGTCCACAAAAATCTTAAGCAGCACAACCTTTGTGATAATAAATAAGAAATATTTATTGAGTATCATATCAGCATATTAGATTGATTTCTGAAGGATCGTGCGACATTCAGCTTTGCCATTTCAGGAATAATTTATATTTTTATTTAAATTATAATAATATTTCACACCATAACGGTTTCACTGTATTTTTGACCAAATAAAGGCAGCCTAGTCCATTTGTTCATAGTGAAAAATGTCCATGTTCAAACCCACTATAAACAATTGCTCTGCAGGGTAAATAAAAAGACTACTACTACTACTACTAGACTGGTTTGTTCAGTTAATATGTAGGTCAACTGCCTGAATAAGACAGGAAATACTTCCTGTGAACCATAAAAGGGAGTAGGCTCTTCTGTTTCTATGATCTATGACCCCCGGGCCAGGATGTCACTGCAACACAAAAATTATTGACCCATGTCTTCATCAATACTCTGATACAATAAGCTGAGCAACTAAACCAGGAATCTATCAATATTTTCTGTTTACTCCAATCAAAAGAATCATTAATATTACTTTGAACTAAATGTAAGCTTGCTACAAATAGTATTTATAGTTGATTTTAATAATGTGTGTTGGTTCTCAGGTGGCGATAAAATCCATCCGTAAGGAGAAGATTAAAGATGAACAAGACATGGTGCACATCCGCAGAGAGATCGAAATCATGTCTTCTCTCCGCCATCCACACATCATCACTATATACGAAGGTAGGCTTAGTTTTAGGCTAGTCCTAGTCTAGATAAAACAGGTTCAAATCTAACTGAGGCAACATACCTCATATGTATTCAGAAAACAGAGCACAGTTTGGGGTCCAAGTTGTCTGAATGGATGAAAAGTCTTAAAATCCCTTCACTTTGACTCTCAGCGGGTGTAAACTCCACACCCTTTGCTGCAAAACATGCTTTTTTCTCAACTGCCAATCATCTCTAGCTCCGTTACCCTCATGTTTTATTTATCCGCACCCTGCTAAGCCCAAGGGTGTTGATCAGGCAGCAACATTGTTGGGGGTGTAGACTCTCTAATGGAGATGAAGCGGATGCACTGAGGCCATTACAGTCCTGCAGCAATCAGCATGTTTAAAAATGTCCCACGCATGTAGCTGTGCCTCTCAGAACATAAATCAAAAAACCCATCAAATCAGGCCCCAAGCGCAGCACGCCTTGAGTGGGATACTCAAAACAAAGACTTGACAAAGCTGCTTTATCTCCACGCTGACAGAGGGAGACGCCACGGCTGTGGACTCATGCCACGCTCTCAGCCAGGGGTCATTATTACTGACCCTGGATCGGTCTGAGAGCCGGTGCCAAAATGGAGCACGCTCAGTCTTCTGTGTCTAATACGGATTAGCTGAGAGAGGTAATTACTCAGCGCTGGCCTGGGATTGAGTCCGGTGTCTTGAACGTGAACTTAACTTGTTTTTGAAGAGGTTATTATAACAACCTCGGTTAGTCCTGACCTAGACAGTCAAAAGGTATCCACATACACATGTTGTTTGTTGTTGAAAGTGGCACCAAGAGATCTGAAGGAAACCCACCTGATCAGCAGGATTCTTCATCGTCTATTCGGTCCACTGACCATCACTGTGACGACCAGCCTGTGGGCACTACACAATGAAGGGTCACTATGGAGATTCTCTCGCTGCATCAGCAGAAGGTGGAAGAGGATCTTAATGGAGGGACAGCTTCATCCCCCTGCAAAATAAAAACAAAGATTTGCTGAGGTCCCATTTTTCCCATCAGGTTCTCAAGAGGAACACTTCTCTGCTTGGCTTAAATGATAGCTGCTACTGCTACTAAGAACACCATGTCGTGCAAAACACATACCTTTTCTTGGAACGGGAATGTTTACGCCACCATCCCAGCTCACGCACACCAAATCTCACTTCCTGTCCGCACTTAACACCTGTTAACAGTTGTGGTCTCGCTTGCAAAGACAGCTCCTAATCGCCATGACCCTGACTAAAGCCAGACTCGCTGGCGATTTTGACTCCTACATACAGCACTGGCAGCGGCCCAACGAAAGCTCGAGCCAAACAGTCAATGCCAGTGACAGAGAGCTTTAGTTAGTGAGTCGGACTTAATGGAAATATGCTATTTTCATTTCCATGCGCCGGCCCTTTAACATGCATAATGCATTGATGTTGTGTAATCTAATAAAGTGCTGTTGTGTTTGCTTCTATTCGCAGTTTTCGAGAATAAGGATAAGATCGTGATCGTGATGGAATATGCCAGTAAGGGCGAGCTGTACGAATACATCAGTGAGCGCCGAAGGCTCGGTGAAAGGGAGACGAGACACTTCTTCAGACAGATCGTCTCTGCTGTCCATTTCTGCCACAAGGTGAGGACAGAGAACACAAACATCATATCCGTGTGGTGGGAAAAATGAAACCGGACATTTACGCGTGACCCGCGTGTTGTTCTGTATGACGTTCTTTCTTCCATAAAATAAAATTATTAAAAATTAAAATAGTGCTACAGTTTTGGAATGACATGAGGGTGAGTAAATGATAGATCTTCTCATGTATTTCAACCCTTTAAATTTTTAGATAAATGTACATTTTTACACCCTTTCTAATAATCTCAGTGCAAGATATGTTAGCAGAGAGCAAACTAAAGTGCACCAATGATTTTTCGATGATGATATTGATGAAGTGTTTCTGAAAAATGTCTGAAGTTTTGGCCCTGGATGCTAATTTGATGCAAAATTCTAGTTGTAGGATTATATTGAATGAACTTGATCAGAAGAATGAAATGATCAAAATTTGTCCTTAACACTTTAATTAATGTTAAATGTTTTTTACAAAAGCAATAAAGTTTGACGCCATGCTTTCCCTGCTAAATAAAACTAAGTAAAACAAACAAAAAAGACAGAAACAAACAAAAAACAAACAGCCTAAGCTGGTTTGTTGGTCTTAGTTTGTCTTCCAACCTGTTCAAGCTAGTCTTTTGGCTAGTTTTAAAGGGAATGTTGTACTATTCAGCTGGTCAGGCTGGTTGCCCAGCTAAACGTCAGCTTGGCCACAATAGCTAGACCAGCTTGGGCAGGCTGGGAGGCCAGATTTAACTAGCTAAGAGCAGCAGAACTAGCTTAAGCTGATTTTAAGTGTTTTTCCAGCAAGGATATTGTAAATAGGCTCTACTGCATGTCATGCCTTTACCCGCTAATACAACATGCAGTGCCACAACTACACTTCCTACACCACAGCGTCTCATACCTTAAATGAAGCCTCTCAAACTAAACAACTGACATCTGTGCAATGTTCACATGCAATCGACATGATTCACACATGAGCTCTCTATAGAGTAAATAAAATGATTTACTCTATGAAGGAGGTCATGATATGCGAGGGATAAACTCAACTTCCAAGAATGTCTCGATATGAAAGGTTGTGGAGCCAGAGAGCAGCTGTGCTCTACTGTCCTGGTGCCAAGCCCCTCCTCATCTCATATTTTCCCACTTTCCAAGATTGATCATTCAAATTGACCTTTCACACTGATCCAGCCCATAAATCTTCATTGTTTTCTCTTTTATTTCACATTTTAGTGCATATTTTTCTACAGAGTTTAAAGGTAGGATTAAAGCAGAAAATGCTGTTCCTAGATCAGCACAAAAGGTTAGCCGGTACCCAGGGCCGTGTCAGCTGGAAAGTGAAGCGTCCTGGGGGAATTTAGAGTGGGTTTGGCCTTTGTTCCTTTACAGCTGGGCTGATGATGTCATCAACTCAGCTGGGGGATTCCAGCTCAGCCCTTCTGATCAGGGAGAGCCAGGAGGTCGTCACAAAAATGGGGGAGGTGATTCAAAGATCAGGCTATTTGACATTCGGGTTATGATACCGGATAAAGGGAAATGTCACTTTTTTCCTTCCCTTGTAAAAAAATTAGGTCCATTAACCTGTTGTAGGTCATCAAATATGACATTATTTTGATGATGTCTTACAGAGCGGAGTAGTGCACCGAGATCTCAAGCTGGAAAACATTCTCCTTGACGACAACGGAAACATTAAGGTATGTTATAATTTTCTTCCAGTGATTTATTACTCCCTATATTGGCCTGTTCTGATTCTGTCTTGCTTTCCAGATTGCAGATTTTGGTTTGTCCAACCTCTACCACAAGGACAAACTTCTTCAAACGTTCTGCGGCAGCCCGCTGTATGCCTCCCCTGAGATTGTGAACGGAAGACCATATAAAGGTCCAGAGGTACATTATGAACTAAAATTCTCCAGTTATGCAACTCTGTAGTGCCATTTAAGAGGTCTTCATTTTTCACCTTTAAAAAATGTAAGCTAGGAAACACAATCACATACTTCCTGTCTGAAAAGATAAGAGAGAACAAAACACAGATAACAAAGAGAAAGAGAAAGTGTCTGAAACCACCCCTACCCCTCATTCCAAATCCCAACACACTCCAAACTTAGTCACTCCCAACACAGGAATCATTCCCCACGCCAAGTCAGTCAGCGTACCAAACATCCTCGATAATCCAGTGAGAAACAAAGACTGCCAAAAAGAATGACAACTAATCTCAAAGATATTTTCAGGATATCAAGCATTTTACACCCCTTTCACGATTCCTAATATTTAATAGCCAAACACTAAGCCTGTCTGGAACACAGGAATATATCACAATTCCCATACTATTTCCGGTTTTATTGTATGATGATGACACATGCACAACTCTAAAAGCCTCTGGACAATCAATCATACAGTGATCCCCCTGGTCCCTCAATCATCCTTACATAACTCCAGACCATGGGAAAGGCAACATTCTTCTCGCTGGTCAGAGATCAGTGGATCAGGGCCAACAATCACAGAGCTCCTCACATCTACTCAGGGTCAGATAGGTCTGGACTTAGGGGAGTGGATGCTTCCTGCACTGTAATCAGCCATTGTTTCCCTCGATACCTCCTCATTCCTGGCCTGCACCCCTGGCTAATCAGCAGAGGTGCAGAAGGGATCAGACGAGGTCAGGCACGAGAAATGATTAAATAACGAGCAGGAATTATGATGGCAGTTACTGCAAAGATATATGTGAGATTACCTATTGTTCTCATACATTTTAGGTGTACAATGACAGCTTGATTAAATGTTCATAAATATAGGTGGAGTTAACTTTATGGCCCAGACAGGAAAATAAAATTCCAGAACCTTTTAATCTATTGCTAAATGACGACGAGTCTTCACTGGCAACTAATACAAAAGGTCAACCAGTCTGTGAAGCCATTTAATATATAATAAAAATGTAAGTGTCATGATGATCATTTAACAATTTGACAATGTTGACAAAAATATGACTAGAAAGAGAAGTTACATTATTATTATTATTATTATATAATAGTTTGTTTTGTGTCACTTTGCACAACTCATAAACTAAAATATTATTTTTATATTCATAGTAAAATTAAATCAATATGACATGATGAAAAATATATTTAGTCTATAGACAAAAACAAAACAAATTGTAAGAAATAACACTGGAATTTCGTTATGTAAATGCAAATTTAATTGAAAATGTTCCATAAACCATTTTCCAAAACTGTATCTCCCAGTGGACCAATTTACCAATGTGGTGTTGTTTTGACAGGTTGACAGCTGGGCGCTGGGCGTATTACTCTACACTCTTGTTTACGGAACAATGCCCTTCGACGGAGGAGACCACCAAAGACTCATTCGCCAGATCAGCAATGGAGAGTACAGGGAACCCCCACAGTCATCAGGTATGTGTCTTCTCTACAGACATTTTAAATTGGTCTGAACCCAAATCTCCCTACTGAACCCAAAGTTTCCTGACCGAAACTTCAAATCTCTCCGTCTCATTCAGATGCTCGTGGTTTGATCCGCTGGATGTTGATGGTTAATCCAGAGCGCAGGGCTACAATTGAAGACATTGCAAATCACTGGTGGGTGAACTGGGGCTGGAAGACCAGTGTGTGCGACTGCCAAACACAAAGGGAAAACAGCTCCCCCATGCTTGCCCGCTTCATTGACTGGCAGAACCGCACAGAGGTCCGTCCTGGAAAACCCCAGCGCCCAGAGCCTGGTAACACTACTGTCGCTAATACAGCTTTGACTCCAGCCCGGCGTTTGAGAAAGTCCATGAAGGAGAACGATATTGGAATTTGGGGTGTAACAGAGGAGAAGCCGGGCCTCAAGAGACCAAAGAGCATTCTGAAAACTCGGGCGACCAGTGGAGACCAACGATCTCAGAGTCTGTGTGAACTAGAGCTCAGGCGGTCCATTTACTACCTAGACGTCGAGTCCGGTTCGAGTCCGGAGCGAGAGGACACTCTGGGTGGCTCGCCAGCCAAAATGGTGTCCATGTTACCTAAGAAAGGCATTCTGAAAAACAATCAGCAGCGCGAGTCCGGCTATTACTCCTCTCCAGAGCGCAGCGAGTCCTCCGAACTGTTAGGGGGCGCTACTGTGCAGCCTCCTAACAGCTCACCCACCAAACGGTCTGTCGGGAGGAAAGGAATACTGAAGCGTAATGGGAAATATTCCACACACAGTGCTGTGGGAGTCCACGGGGAGGTCCCGGCTGACTCGACCCTCTCACGGAGCCAAAGCAGACCCTCTAGCATTGTGTACGAGGAGACGGGTCTCTCCAGCATGGGCTTGGACTGGCCTCCCGCCTCTCCCAAACCCAACATCCGGGGGTCACTGTCTGCCGAAGACTTGCTGCAGATGGCCGGATACAGGGGCCTTCAGACTGTTGCGCCCCATCCCAGCGGAAAGGGTGCCCGCAGCCCTCCCGGCTCCCCTGGAGACAACGGCAGCTTCTCCTTGCTGGCCGATCTGGATGATGTTACCCAGGTGTACCAGAAAGCCCTGGACATCAGCAGCCAGCTGAGCTAGACTTGGACAAAAAGGCTGAATATATACGGAGAGACTGGAAGAGTGAATGATTCCCAGCTTGTCCTTCTCTTGACAGTGCTACTATGTAAACGTTTACAGGTCGAGAAGCGGGACATTTCAAATCTCCATTCACCAACTCGTGTTGATGAGCATTTCTCATGATATTCTCGTTTTAAACTCGACAGATGAGGGGGAACAACGGAAGCACTTTAAAGCGGCTGTTCTGCAGCATGTAATGTACATGAGAGCTGGGACCGTGTTATTTAAGTTATTTATATGTCATTCATGTTTTGGCCATTTGAAAATGCCAAGGCCATTTCATAGTCCTTGGGAGCGTGTTTTCATCGATACAGGTTATGAATTATGAATAGTGTTAGATAAAGGCCATTTGAAAATCTGGATAATAAATTCTCATTATAATACCAGCGATTTTCAAATGCACAACAGTCCATCAGTAATGCTAAGACTTGAGAAGCTAAGACTAAGAAGTTGAAAGGATTTAAGTTTAATATACAGAAATAATAGTAGCACTATATTTTACAGTCCTGTTTCCCATGTACATACTTATAGTAATTACAATAACTGGGTAATAATGAGGTACTAACCCTGAACCTACTTTTAAATCTAACCTTAACCCATGTAGTTACCTTACATTAGTACTTTCTTAGTACACTAAGTACACGTACTGTAAAATGAAGTGCAACTGAAATAAGAACATACTGTTTTGACAACATTTACAAAAAGTACCAAAAGGTACTACGATACTACCATGTTTTTTCTAACATTGACCATGGTACTACCATGGTATTCTTGAAAAACTCATTTACATTTCATTTTGGCAGCCCTAAAATACTACAAACAAGAACCAAAAAATAACTTAAAAAATACATTTGAGCATAATGATCATTACATTACTAGGCCATATCAAAGTACCTTGATATTATAATTTGATGCCATCACTTTACCATGGTACTTACTTTTTTGTAAGAGAAGTTATAGAGGGTACCAAAAACACACTGAGTGGAAATCATGATCCCAGAGCTCAATTTTAACTTGTTGTGACAGAGGCATATCTCAGAGATATATGTTGACATATCTGTGAGATCAGTTAGAGAGCCACTAGTGGAACACGAAGCACATGAAAGGGCAAAGGGCAAAGGTTATATCAGTGTTATGATACCATACATTCTTTTTCTCTGTTACAAGCATGCACACACACACATACACGATGCTAGTGCACATGGGTAATTATATGAGCTCCCTGAAGCATGAAAGTGTGGAAGGACAAGTTTTAACCTATGGTGTAGTTGTGGTCCAGAAATGACCTGCATTTCAACAACACATGCCATTTAAGACAGGAAAAGATATGTCAAACTGTTCTTTTCATGAGGTGGAGTGTTAAAAGACATATTATGAAGGCAGTAGATTATGAAAACAAAGATTAAGAATGAAAAGGTTTCTTTAAAAAAAATGGGAATCAAAAGGTCGCTTTTCGAACTGTAAAATCTTCAGGAAGTAGTATATTGTGCATGTGTTTTTTTTGTTCAACATCCAAAGGCATGCCAAGATAAACTGAAGATATACCATGCCATTTTCCCTGTATTTTCTGTATGTTTTTGGTAGTTTAATTTCTACACTTGCTCACATAGGCTTAATTTCAAAATATCGGTTTCATGAGGCATTTTTACTGTAGGTTAAGTATGAACAACAGCTTTAAACTATAAGTTTGTGCTTAATATTCAAATCTGTGTTAAGATACACAAGGCATTTCTTTCAATCTAAGCATCAATGTGGCAGTTTTATATGAAGTATAGTGTAACCATTTACATATATAAAATTAACTGGAAAAAGAATTTTATCCTATAGGATATCTGTTATAGGCCATTTAGAAAACTTGACTGGATATACTACATATTTAAATTGTGTTATTTAATGCGTCTTGTATTATATACTGTACATTGTCATTTGTTATTCTGTACCTTTTTTTTTTTTTTTCAACTTTGACTTACGATTGTCTTGATTTGTGCCTTCATTGACATAAGATTGTCCTAAAAATGTTAAAGTTATTCTCAGTTAAAATAATTTGTAACATTGTTTTTTAAAGATGTTAAATAGGCATCCATGAAAAAGAAGATTGTCTGTAGGGTTTGTTATGCGCACAGTTAGGTGGTGTATTAAGCCGTACTGTGCTGTTTGTGCTCAGTGCAAAACAGTCACTTCTTTTAATAAATGTCTCGATCTAAATACCGTGTGTGTGTGTGTGTGTGTGTGTGTGTGTGTGTGTGTGTGTGTGTGTGTGT
>JAPMNU011426989.1:0-14052 GCA_029874995.1 Alburnus alburnus | reverse complement strand
AGATAGATAGATAGATAGATAGATAGATAGATAGATAGATAGATAGATAGATAGATAGATAGATAGATAGATAGATGTCTCTTAAGCAGTAAATAAATGGTACACACTTATTTCCTTTTGACAGCAGCCTGTGAGAGTCATTGAATCAGATAACCTGTAAACTGTAATTAAGCACCTGTGAATGAGTGCTTTCTAAACCAGCAGCTGTGGCTTGTGATGGAGTCTGGTTAAACATTGACGCGGGAAGCCGTGCTTCATCGTAGGAAATACACACAGCGCCTCCAAACCTCCATCTCAACCTGCTGAACCTTGCTGACCCCAGTACTTCGTCTTCCTGGAAGACCAAACCATTTCCTTTGCATAGTGGGCTGAAGTTAAATGGTAAGGAGCTCGCTGGGCCGCCTCCAAACCCCCCTGCCCTGTCCACCGGCCCAGTCCAGGATATCAGAGGATGTGAGACAGACAAACGGCCGTTTGTGCTCTTTAAACGTTGACCTCGGTTCAGACGCGTGACTTGTACATTTGCCCTCTCTTCTGTTTTGAAGCCAAAAGGAAATCGGGGGTTACTGGCAGTTCAAGCATGATAAGATCTCTGGATGGAGAAGTTCACATGGAGGAAAGGTTATGTGAAGTTGAAGAAAAGAAACCTCATTAGAGGATTAAAGAAGTGGGAAGACAGCAGGCAAAAGCCTCTCCATCAGAAAGAGCCTGGAAGTAAAATGTAAAATCACAATTCTTATTCAACCCCCAAAATTATTTTGACATTTTCATCACACTTAAAAATGTTTGAATGCCACTGCACTAGATACAAAAGTATCAAAGAAAGAAAAAATGATTCGGTCACAACTAACCTCACTTTTCTGACTCAGTTTTGCATTGATCATTATATATTATATAGATTCTGTTGTTTCACATTGTATATTTTAAAAACCTAACATTCATTTTCTAAAAATATTTTGCATAAGTGTTATTTTTCTTTCAAACAAATGAGACTAGACTTGATATTTTGTTGAAACTATATATATATATATATATATAAAATTATAATCTTACAATATTTTGAGCTACAACAATGGGGAAATGCTATAATCCATTGACGTATGCAACGCAACAACTTTGGCTTGAAATGTTTATTCTGATATTTGTTTTAAGTGGCCGAAAGGAAGTGCAAACTTGAGATCAATGCGTTTCTCTCACAATGGTTGGACAAGGCACTTTTCAAAATGGAAGCCAACTACCTGTTTTCCCATAATTATGAAACAATGTTTTCCAAATCCTCCTTACCATCTCTTTCCCGCCATTGTTGAGAACTGGCAGTCATGCAAATACCAGTTTGGAAAGTCTTTTTATATATATTGTTCATTTATGATTTGGAGTCAAAGACACGGAGATGATGGTCATAATGAATGCTGGTAGTTCAAATGTTAAGTGTTGGTTAACCTTCTCACACTTTGTTGCCTGGAGATGTTCTGTGTACATCTAAGCAGTTTAAATTGCTGAAAAAAAAAAAAAAAAGTATGATAAAAAGCTTGCTTTCGAGTAGTTTACTCACGCTCACTTGTAAAATCAACAACTATCAAGGGTTAAAATTTGACCTCTGCCCTCATGTAAGGTTATATATATTAAAAGAAATTTCCGACACCCTGTAACCTTGGATGCATAAATAAAGGTAAAAGATGTTCAGTTCTGTGCATTTCAATATTTTATTATGCTATCAGTGCAAATAAACACCAAAGACAGAACATAAGAAAACTAAAAGTCTCCAGTCAACATAGGAGTATATGAAGTTTTTTTTAGTTTCAGTTATTCACAATGCAGAGCCACAACATTGATGAGAGACTCTAAATTAAACAATGTTGTTTTTTTAGTTAACGAACAAAACCATTCAGAAAAAAGAAACAATTACGCACATTTTCCTCAGGTTTGAGCACAGGCTCAACAGTTTAGGACTGCATTTGCAGACAGATTATGGTTTAAGTACCCATCTCTCCATGATAAAAGCATCTATTTTAAGACTTGACATTTCCCCATAACACAGGGACTCCCCATGCGTGTGCATGCTACAGGCAGCAAAGAGCCTCGAACAGAGCAGTACATGAACAAAGATTATCGTTAGCACAACATAGACATGCAGAAAAGTATCATCCTCCAGTACCCTATGTACATTATTACAGTTTTCATACAGTATGTACACTGCAAGACATTAAAAACTTTTTTTTATGTCTTGAAAAATACAAAATAGTAATCCTGAAAGCAATATTTACATAAATGTATCTAATCATTGTCAAAACATTTGAATCGTACAGAGAATGTGGAATAAAATCTGTTGTTGTTGTTTTTTTTTTTTGTAGTTTAAATGTTTAAGACTCGAGTGATGGGCCTATCTGGAAAAAAAAAAATATATATTTCAAATAAAGTGAACATAAAACACAAAAGAATCAGACTGAATTCCAATCCCTTCTCACAGTAGAGTGTCTGATTCACAGAGTATCCTGAAACATGTATAGTCCATAAATATCATAATTCATAATTAACCTTCATGGCTTTGGTGGACATACTGTATAATCTCTTTCAATATTCAACTTCCTGTCAACACCGTAAATGTGTGAATGCTACATGTAGGATATTTAGATAAGATACAAAACAACAAATTATACAAAATTGTAAAAAGGTACATTTCATTGGCTAAAAATATGACACTCAGGTTTTTTTTTTTAAACGTCATGCCATTATCACCACATAACAGCTATAGTTTCATTCCAGATGAAAAATAAAGCACGGTAAATCTAAGTTACGATTGAGGAACATTCCAGTAAATGTTGTTACCTTTATATCACATGTGAAACCCTTCTTGACCTCAGCTAGCTTTACAAGAAAGATACCTGATAGATTACACTGCCGTTCTGCTGTAAGAAAATATACTTTATAACTGGACATTTCAATGCCACAAATCCAATATTGTGCTTAGACTGTACAATTTTATATGTCACAGTAAAATGAAAAGGATCCTGATTTGGCTGTAGATAAATATAATGTGAAATTAGCAGTAACATTTCTGGATTCATCAATAATACACGTAATTGGATGTTCTTCATAAATATTTCAGTTGTGGAAGGAGAAAAAGCTTTTTGTGGTGGACATTTTACATTGTGCTGGACAAAGAATTTAGCTTAGCATACATACAAAAAACATTCAAAGATGTGGATGCAAATGGAGAATCATGTGACCATCTCATTCTGACATCAATTTAAAAAAACAAAAACAAAAAACAAAATCAAACAAATGTACTAAAATGAAATAATGTCAAGCGGTGGCAAACAGCCAAATGTTTTAAACTTGATTCAGTTTCTGTTTTAAGATGAAAAAACATATTGCAGACAAATGACCGTACATGCAGTTCTTCAGATTCTCTCTGTCTTTGGTAGTTCACATCTACCATTTTTCCACAGAACCGTTTAGGCTCTCTTCTCTCTGGCTATGAGTCTGTCTGTGGACTGGAGAGTTTATCCTGTGCTCATAGTCATTGTACGGCTCCACTTTTGCACTCATGACACAGTTGGCCGGCTGCACCTGATCCTGGATCTCAGGTCTGAGCTGACCGTTTCCCCGCTGAAGCATGTAGTAAAGAATCGGGTTAGACCTGGTTAAAGGGGGTGAGTCTGGACTGGATCTCTCCTCCCTGTTAAAAGTTCCTCCTGGAGACCCCTCAGGTTCTTTTTTAACTGGTTTAGGACTGGCTTTAGGAGAGGATTTAGCCCAAACTAACGACCCCCCTGTGGTATCAACAAGTGTGGGTGCTGTTTTGGGACCCGCACTGAGAGTATATGGGTACCACGGCAAGTTTGACAACTCGTAAGGGGAACCAGACTGGGATAAGTTCCCATTGGCTGCACAGTTTGCCTGAGGGATGAAAGGACTTGGGGTCCCTCTGGGCTGGGACAGCTCCTTCAGACAGTTCTCTGACAGGAGGAGTTGCTTGAGAACATTGAAGCCTTGGCTTTCTCTGGAGAGAGAATTTTTGGTCTTGGGACTGCCAACTACCTCTTCCTCTTTTGGGATTACTAGGCCTCTACCATTCATTTCAGGTGTTCCAGGCATGAGATTATCATGAGTAGTATCTCCAGACGATTGACAAAGTTCATTACTTAGGCAGTCTGTCAGTTTTCTTTTTTTAGGAACGGGGCTCTGAAAATCCATTGGCTCCTCTTTTACAGAGTTCCTGAGGAGCCTAGTGTGTGGGTTTGAATGGTAGGTAGCATTCTGCTGTTTCAAAAGCTGGCTGAGAAGTCCAAATTTAGCAGCTGTTTCTGTAGGACATAACTCAGATTTCGTAGTGTCCTGTGCTTCAGCAATGGGTGAGTGTTGTGATGATCGTCTCTGATGGTACACCCCATCATTAGAGCTGTCTGATGAAAAATTCTCCTCTACTGGCTCTGTTTTGATCTTACAGTCCAGAGAAGGCTTGTTTGAGCTGTCACAGCTGACAGTGCCTGTCTGAGGCTTATCCAGCCTCCCTGAGGTTACTTCAAAGAATCTGTGCCCACTGGTTCTTTCTTTCTGGGAAGCCGTTCCCAGCAGAAGCTGCAGTACAGTGCGCTTCTCTAGAAGATTTTCAATCTGTGTTGACGCCGAGGGTGATTGGTTACATTTGTGAGATGGGAGAGCAGGAGGGGAACCTCTATCTAGTGCAGAGGCTTTATTCCGTTTGTTTGGAATGACAAGTCGATCCAAGAGGGCCTGAGGCTTGTCAAGCTCAAGTTCTGGGCTTTGCCTTCTGCTCATCACCATTTGAGAGTGTAAAGGAGGGGGAGAAGGTGACAAGTTCTTTATACCACTCTGGGCTAGATTTTGTAGTAGCTTGCTGGCACTGAACGGAGGCTCCACCAACTTTTCACTTGAGTGAGCTTTAGACTTGCACAGATCTAATGGACTGGACTGGGCATGAGGCGAGGGGAAGGAGTATGAAGGGGAGACCGAGCTGAAGGTAGATGTTTGCCGGTGCAGAGGACTCAGTGTTCTGCTGTCCTCAGGTGTGCCAATCCGTTTAAGTGGGCCTGTAGTCAAGCTGCCGATTATTGAGTCAGGCCGCAAACCAGGATTATCTGAACTTTTGTTTACCTTGTCGTTATTTCTGCGGTCCAGCAGCAACTGCATTAGAGTGACCTTATCATGGGATTTCATGTCTGGGCTGGCATCCAGATCTGTGGCCTCATGGACCATTGGCACAGAAGGTTCCGGCTTCCATTTGTTTATGAGAGACTCTGTGCGCTCCACAGAGGGGGTTAATGAAGAGGAGGGCTCATATTTTTGGCTAGGCCCTCTGCTTTTCATGGAGAGGTCGATGGGGGAACAGCTGGAGAAACTCTCAGCATCACTGCTGTCTTTGGTCAGGCTGTTATCCTGGTTGGAGTACTCGCTGTCAGAATGCAGGGAGGAGGTCCGGCTCGGGAGGATGCTGCAGTCGTCCTCCAGGTGTCCGTTTCTGGTGAGCTGCTGCTGGGAGTTATGGTTATTGAGAAGTAGGAGCAATAGGCTGCTGCAGTTTTGTGGAGGTCGACCGTGTCTGTCGAAGGGCCGTCTCTCTTTGGGGGGTCTCATGGTGGGTGAGGAAAGGGAAGGGCTTGTTTTGCTGGAATCTATCACTGGTGGGGGGAGTGTTCCATTTTGAACATTTAAGGAGCTTAGCATGTCTGAGGTGGTTGTTGGTTGCCCCATGCTGGGAGGCCTCTTATCCTGCGTTTGAGTAGCCATGGCAGCTAACCTCTCGCTGGCTGATCGACTGGTTAATTGTGCTTTTAAGGCCTGTTCTCTGGAGTACTGCTGTAGATGAGCCTCACTGGACAGCAACAAGGCCAGCTGACTGCAAGCGACACTGGGCTTGGGTGAAGGGGCCGGACTGGTCCTGGTCCGTACTATATTGGCAACAGCCTTGAGACGCTCTGTGCAGGACAATGATTCTGAGCTAGAGTGCTGGGCAGAGCTTTGAGAGGAATGAGGAGAATCAGAGCCTCGATTCTGGTTACTCTGACAACAGTAAGGCACTGTTTGTTTCTGGTGCTTGCTTTTCCTCATGAGGCTTTTTAGGCGGCCTGACGCTGTGCCGTAATTCTGGTAGGTTTCCTTATCAACAGGAGCACTTTCACTGCTCTCCCTGTCGAGTGGTTTGTGGCTTTGAGAAATGTGCTGTGACAAGGCGACACTCTGCAGCCGAGAGCTGAAGGACTGCAGCAGAGAAGCCAGCAAGGTGCTCTCTCCCTGCCCAGAGCCATCCAGGCTTCCTTTGAAGTGCTCCCTTCTCTGTCCATTCACTTCCACTACAGTGCCTGATTGTTTCTGGCTGTCATCTTCATTCCACGCTCCTGAGCGAAGCAGTCTGGCTTTTTTAAGGTGCTGTGAGGCAGCACTAGGTGGTCTACCCTTGTCTGGCAAGGGGGAGCCATGATTGGGGAGCTGAAACACCCTAGTCACCCTGTTGGCATTCTCTACGTTGTTGTGAACAGGTTCTGATCTCTGTGTGGCAGTGGCAGCAGGCCCAGTGGTGACCGGATGCATTAGCAAACCTTCCAGATATGTTAAAGCAGCAGAATCCTGGTGAGTTTCAGGGCCAGACTCCACCCCATGAGTCATGTTCAACAGCAGGATGCCCTGATGTGGTGTTTTACAACTACTGAAAATGTCTTAGATCTGTGCCATAAATGATGAGAGCAGAGAACTCCAGCAGCGCTTTGGATTTAGTTTCTTTTCAGTCAAAAAGTTTTACATATAGGACCAGAGGGCATTTGTAATGTCAAGCACGACAACCCAGCTGCCATTGCTGTGCATGAGTAAATCCACACTGCTTTAAAATGATGTTGAGAGGAGGTTTCTCTGTCCTGATGAAGCAAACACTCTATATTTGGGAGTTATTCTGGGAGAAACCAAAGGCTCAGCGTTCCCTGTTTGCTCTTCGGATCTCAGATGTGGCCACACGGGAACCTACAACACAAGAAGAGAGAACACACCATGAGTGACAGGCTTCAACTTTACAGCATCATCAAAACAACCACTGTAACTTCCTTTGAAGTCTCTGTCAAGACCAATTAATCACAAAAGAGCTAATTAAATTCAAACAAAAAAAAGAGAAAACTTCTTTTTGACAAACTCTTTATAGTACTCCAGCAAATGTCAATCAAACTGCTCTGACACCCAGCTTTTTTTTTTCAGATTCCTCTTTAGGACCTCTCAATGTTCGTTCTTACGTAAAGAAAGTCTTTAAATGTCCATTACTTCCCATGAGGCTGAGCATTTCTGAGAATTATCGGTATCACCACAGATTAAGGAGAGTAAATGGACATCTTAAGGTTTCTTAAATCTAAGTGAACATGTGTTTGTGCAAAGCATACCACATCCAAAAGAAAGATATTTGCTTAAACTTTGTTAGTAAGAAAAACAACTTCTTGCCTGCTGTGCTCAAGCATCTTTAAAAAAAAATGAACACTATAAATGTCACTCACAAAATGTTTGTAATGTAACGTCAGTGCTTCCTCAAGTAAAACATTAACGCAGATCTGCTCTTTTTGATAAACACACTCTCTTTCTGATATGAAAAACTATTGTTAAATCCAGGAAAACAAGTTTTAGGACTACAATCTTTAGAAAACATTGTCCTCTTCCACAGATATGACAGTTTACCTGGCATAACAGGACCAAAGAAGTGAATTCAAAAACGTCTGTCAGCAGCCCCTCATACTCGGGCCAGTAGTGGCTCAGCAGAGCTAGCAGGTGTAGAGGGGCACACATGGCACACCTGTCAGACCGCTCCTCCACAGAGCTACGGCATCAGATAACATGACAGCACCGCTGGCTGCTCGCTCGACGGGCCTGAACCCTGTCAGAACTGCTTCCATAAACACTCCTGACTTCCCACTGTCAGGGCCACCATCACAAAGGTTAATTAATACAGGATTCTAGCTCCCCTAAAGCAGTGCTCAGCTGCCAGAGAACATCTTACCCTCCATGTCCTGCCCCTTCAGCAATGGGGTAACGTGTTTCAGTGGTTTGCTGAGGAGTTTAGCTCGACCTTGAGCCGGGGATGCTGTTACAGCAATTCAACAGCATGCTCACGCCTGGAATATCCTGAATGTGCTGTAGTAACTTAAGATCCTCAAGATGACGTGACAGGAAAATCCTGTGAGAATCAGCACAAGGTCACATGCATTTAAATGTGATGCAAACTGCATTAAGTTGCAAAGGTTGGACGCAACAAGTTATGACTGCGAGGACAGCGGAGAGGAAAACTAATTCATTAACTAATTCAGTCTCAGTTACATTATCAGCCTGGGCCACTGACCTAAATTTAACAACAAAGAGGGCAACCTGCTAAAACTGGGCCATCTGATGTCTCACGCTAATCTTAATGGGCCAGATTAAGATTAATGTCCTGCCAATGGAGGAATAAAAGTTAAAACTTGGGACAGATGGAGAAAGAAGATAAACAGACAAGCTGAAAAACTGGACCATAAGAACAATAAAGTAAACACATCATTCAAGACAAATCAATATTGGTCTACAATCGGATCAAGCTAGATTAGATCTTGTCCATAAAAACAAAAGGAAAACTAAAGGGGTAGTTCAGCAACAATGACAATTCTGTCATCATTTACTCACCCTCATGTCGTACGGGTTTGGATTGACATGAGGGTGAGAAGAAATTGACACAATTTTTGTTTTTGGGTGAATGATTCCTAACCAGCAGGACTATGACAACAACACTTTATTTTAGGGTTCAATTCTCACTACTAACTAGTTGCTTATTAGCATGCATATTTCTAGTATATTGGCTCTTTATTAGTACTTATAAAGCACATATTAATGCCTTATTCTGCATGACCTTATTCTAAATACCTTAATCCTACCCAATGCCTAAACTACAAAAACGACCTGACTAACTATTTATAAGCAGTAAATTAGGAGTTTATTGAGGCAAAAGTTGTAGTTTATAGTTAATGTGTGTTCCCCATATTGAAGTGTTTCCACAATCTAATATTCTGAGAGTGTATTATGAGAGGAAGCAAGCATGCAAGAGACAGGAAACACAGGTCTAAGATTCGATCTCACAGCATACACTCCATTTGTCTTTTCTGCACATGACCCTTCTGAACAAGGAATACAAAATATGTTTTCTCTCTCCCTCTCTCTCTCTCTTTTTCCCCTCCATCTCTCTCCCTTCAGCGGTCCGCAAGTGATTATCCATTATCTCTGACAATGTCAAACATTCACACCCAACAGCATTTTAAGTGATTTCACTAGCCAGTGGTGAAGGGAACAGCGGCAGACAGGAAGCTTTATCATGGCAGGGCGTCTCTCTTTGCTCACCCAGACACCACGAGCAGGAAGGTCAAACCATCATCAGTGGCTGAGAGGCAATTTCCCCCGAGGAGCTGGACAAAATATGGCCTTAACTGTGAACGCCTAACTTCTTGACGCAAATGTCAGGGATTTGATATCCAAAGCCAATCCGGTGACGCTCACATGTGGGGTATGAAATTAATTGGAATCCAAACCGTCCCACAAAGTACCCTAACAAAAAAGGTTAATGAATGATCCCCATTATAAGGAACCGTAATCCATTTGCACCATTTAAAATGCATGATTAAAAATAGGGTGAGCCGCAGGAACTGTGCAGTGAGTCAAGGTCAAGTACGCCTGAGTCTCAGTCCACGCAACAGCTGGAGTCCATGCAAAGCGCTCAGTGTTAATAAAAAGTGACAACCCGGTCCTTGCTGCGCATATCGCTAATATCTGACACCAGACTGGCAGACGCTTCCCCGGCGTTAAAGGTAAGCCAAGGTTAAAGAAATTTTAAAGGAAAGGGAGCAGTGTGAACTGCTTTCCATCATGTTATCGTAGGCAGCTGGTGTTCAGCCAGGCTAGAGGCGCTCACTCAGATACGCAGGACAGATTTTGTAAATCCAATATGGCTCAAGAAAATTAAATAAGGGGATGACGTGCTACCTAAACAAACACGACTGTAGCGTCCACATCAGTGAACTTTTGCTCTTTTGGAGTAAAGCAGAGAGCAAGTAAACAGCTGCTGAGATGCCATGGAGCTCTGCTATAAATCTAAAAGCAAGTCAATCAGGACAAACTTAAGAAACAAACCAAAAACAGACAGCCAAAAGAGACATGACCAATTAGTAAACACACACTGCCTACAGACTGTAAAAAAGGGGGGACAATGTAATAAAATAAAAGAATAAAACATACAATAAATTAAAATGCATGTTGTATGGCACATTAACAAATAAAATTAAAGTCTATAATTTATGCTGAATTACTTTTGTTTATTTAAAGCTCACAAAAGGTCATCTCTCAGGTTTAATATAGAATATCTTCCTTTGTGTTTGGAAGTTGAATGAAAATCTTTTGAAACGACATGAGGTGAGTAGATGACAGAATTAACATTTTTGGGTGAATTAGTTTTGGATAAAACTAACTGTATATCGCGAATCATATCGTTTACATCAACGATACGTCGCATTTGTATATCGTGATATCTCGATATAACAATGTATCGTTACACCCCTAGTTCATATAATTCTGCTGCTCTGTGCATGACAAGTAACTCCAAAATGTTCATATTTATAAACTTCAGCATAAGGCTAGTAATTCAATTCAATTATGAGATTCTATTCATTTTCTTAATCGATTAAGTGCACTTAACCAATGAAAGCACCCGAGTTCCTCATCTTGGCGCATCATTTCAGCTGGCACAAAAGCTGGCGGAACATGCCAACGAAATGCCACCCGAGTTAGATTACAGCATCTCATTCACTCTGCGCTCTTATCACTGGGGCTGGAGTGCGCACACACATGCTCCAGCTACTCGCAGAAACACTTTGACTCCACTTGCCAACTCCTCCATATCTACTCACCCGCTGTCTCTTTAATAGCAACACAGGCAGTTACAAATAGATCTTACCCCGTTCCTCACTGCTCCTACAACTACACCACGTCTCAGGCAAAGATCGTTCTACACTTCTAAGTTTGAGTCGAATTGGTCACTCCCACAAGAAGTTGAAGTTGAAGTTGAATTTGAATTGCAGTGATAGGAAGTGGAATTTCCTGAAATGCAATTCAAAGAAATTTAACAGGTAATGACATTCAGGGGAAATTAAGGGATCTTCCATGTTGATCCATACATACAGTATATCCTTATGTAAAGCCTATAAAACTGTCAAATTTGAAGAACAAATTTTGTTAAACTTCTTATTACCCCAAAAGTTCAAAGTTTGTCTTCAAAAATAATTATTTTATATATGTAATAGGGCTGCACGATATATCGTTTTAGCATCGATCTCACGATGTGTGCATCTGCAGGACTTACGATGTCAAGTATAGGCATCGTAGATGATCCGTACGGGCCAGCTGCACCCCGGTTCAGAACGCATGTGATTCGCGGATTATTTGCAATGTTTAACCATTAACCATCATAGAGTCAAAGTTAATCATTTGCATGTGTTATTAAATCGAGTCAGGCATCATGAGCAAGAAGACTCGCGCGCTGTCTTCTGTGCGCAGACTGTTATTTTACATTTGATTATTCCATTTCTGTACCTGAATACTGTTAGATTTACCTGAAAAACAAAGCACTGCTTATTTCAATTGTATTAATCTATGCTTGTAATTCGTTTATAATTTTCTATGCAGATTAACCCCAATTATTCTAGAATTATTCATTCTTTTCAAATAGAGCCATTCAAATCATCTGGTGAAATTGTTTTTAAATCGCAATATATAAATCGCAGAAGGAAAAAAAAAAAATATCGCAACACAATTTTTTTCCAATATCATGCAGCTACAACTATATTGCAGTTGTAGTTCAAATTCACATTCGAGATGAAATTCCTTTGGAATTTAAAAAGCATTTTCCGTTCCGTTCTGAATGATGCACAGCCCTGGTTTACTCCTCTCCACACTTCACAAGTGTTTAGCACAGATTTGAATTCCCTTACTCCTGCAGTCTTGCTCCAAAAGGTCACCTGAACGGATGAGTCAATTTAAAGCACACACAAATACACAAACAATCTATTCCCATCCCAACAAAACACCTTTAACAACCGCTTGAAATCTTCATGTCAAGAAACCCCTCAGGACTGTAGAAGCAATCTTCACACTTGCTAGGACTACTTAAGACAACAGTATCGCAACTCTAAGCTTTGTTTAATGACGGCTAATGAGAGTGGCCCTCCGTTACGAAGTCGACGGGAGTGCAGACAGAATGGCCGTCTTCGCTGCAGATCTCAGGAGGCTCAGACAGGTGAAGTGTGGTAATCAATTTGCTCTACCGGCAGGACTCCTCAGCAGAATACTAATGAATCTCTCTCTCCGCACACACACACACACACTCACAGTCTCACACACAAATAATCCCAATCACACTCTCACACGTTCACTCAAACACACGTTTCAACTCTTTCCTTGGGTTGCTCTGGCTGGGAGGAATGAGAAAACTCTCAAGGCTGTGTGTAAAGATTACACGGCCGTTCCACTCGACACTTCGAAATAGCTATGGGGGAAAATCAGGTGAAAGTCAAACCTGGAGTACAACCCCAGCTGCACGGCCCTGTTTGAACACAAACATGCGCACGTGGACACACTTACAGCCATAAACCAAACACGCACCTGCGCCGCCACACACAGGTACAGATGCATCCAAGGTAAACATTCAGAAAGAAACACATGAGCAGTCACCCATATAAACACTCAAGGGGAAAGGGATGTCAGAGGAGAAAACCAATTTATCACAATTTAGGGATTGAGCTGAATCTTGAATGCCCAGCTCCCAGATTCAATGTGCTTCTGGCTGCACTGAATGACAGATTTTAATAAGGGTCATTGGACATCTATAAGCAGTGTTATTAACGATCTTTTCTCCACTAATGTACAAAAAAAAAAAAAAAATGTACAAATAAAAAAAATTTCCCGATTCTCTTCACAATCAAAACAATAAAAGTGTTAAAAACATGCTGGTATAAAGAAAATACAGGCCCTTTGGAATTCAATGATTATGCAATCCTGATCATTAAAACTCCTATTGAAATGGACGCTCTTTCTTCTAATATACACCACAGTTTAACTTTTTTTTTTTTTTAAATGCAATACTTATATTCAGCAAGGATGCATTTAGTTGATCAAAAGTGACAGTAAACATTTCCATTTCAAATAAATGTTCTTTTGAACTTACAAAGTATCCTGAAAAAGAGTATCAGTTTCCACAAAATATTAACTGTTGATGATAATAATAATAATAATAATTATTATTATTTAGTATTATTAAGAGTTATTTAAAATAACATTTCACAATATGAGTATTTACTGTATAAAATAAATGCAGCCTTGACAAGAGACTTCTTTCAAAAACATCCTTTAAAAATTAAATTAATCTCCAAACTTTTTAACGGGTGACTATTTAAAAAAATATTTATTTTCATAATATTTTTTTATGATGCTTATTACAGTTTAATTATCTTTCACTTGAGATGATATATATATATATAATACAAAAATATAAATAAATATATATATTTTTATACTCTCACAGCCGCATGAACCCCAGGACTCAATGTGTGAGAACAGAACACATGTCCTAACCGTTAGGCCAAGGCTAGCCACTGTGCTGTTAGTCCCCTCAACAGGGCAGCGATACAGTAAAGCCAATAGCACATTTTACATCAGCAGGAATAATTAGCTTTTTACACAATGTCATCAATCGCCTCTAACAAGAGGACGCGACCTCACCTGGTTTCATACACAGCTGGAAAATAGAAAGAGAAGCGACATAGGAACACACAGGAAGCTGACACCCTCTCCGAACTGAAGTGTGAAGACAGCCAGAAGCTATAAAACTAGAGTGAAAACCTCAAAAACAACGAACAGAAAAAAAAAAAAAAAAACTGGTTGCTGTAGCACTGCTGATGTATGCGCCCTTGACATACTGACACTGTCATGTGACACTCTGTCATCCGCCACCTGGCAGAACCCCACCCTCACTTCCTCTTGATAACCCAACGG
>JAPMNU011426961.1:0-12632 GCA_029874995.1 Alburnus alburnus | reverse complement strand
TAATACTGTGAAGCTGCTTTGATACAATCTGTATTGTGAAAAGCGCTATATAAATAAAGTTGACTTGACTTGACTTGACATGTCAACTAACTCTCAGAGTATTAGTCGACTGTAAGAGGTAGGGTTAGTGTTAGTAAGGGATTAGGGTTAGTTAAATGAGTTGACGTAGGCCTACTTGCTGTTGGGGGAGCATCAAAATAAAGTGTTATCAGAAATTCATACAGGTTTGGAAAAACTTGACAACATTTTTGGGTGAACTATATACTGAATTATATACAAAAAACTCTGATTAACAAATTAGTAAGAAATAGCGCTTAGTTGAATGCGCCAGTTAAGCTAATTAGTAACTACATACCTCCCAGAGGATTACTAAGAACTAGTATATACACGTTCATAATTAATGTGAATAATGCATAATGTATAATTAATTCTAAACTGAAGATCATGGTGACCCACTAGTAATGAATGACTCAAGTATTACCAAATCTTTCAGAAGGAATGACTAATTATTTGGAACAGTATTCTAAAGTGAAAAAAGCATGATAACTAATGACTGAAGTCATACGCTTTTGAGGTTTTTGTAAGATTTTGGATAGTAATTCTTTCTGACGGATTTGGAAACCCCTGAGTCATGGTTACCATAATCTTCACTTTAGCATACTAATTTGTGATTCCCAGTGTTGGGGAAAGTTATTTTTAAAAGTAATACATTTCAATTTTGTGTTACTCCCTAAAAAAAGTAATCTGTTACGTTACTTTTGTGTTACTGTTTTCTCACCTGCTGGGCTTGCTTGTTTGTTTATAACAAAAATTCTATTTTTTGGCAAATATAAAGGCCCTTTCAGACCAAAAGTGAAATGAATAAGCCTCAGGCTGAAGATATGAATATGAACACTGATGTCTAGAAAGCAATCAAAATTAGCTTTTAATCGAAACTCGGTGCTTAAAATAACGCATTTATCGATTAGGCCTACATTGTTTCGCCACTAAGTGGCGACAAGTGACTGTTAAAAAATGTATTTGTTATTGAACCATTTATTCAAGAGAATGTAGTAGCCTAAAGTATGAAATAAAATAAAAGATGTGATGATTTTTTTTTTGTAAATATGACTCATCTTATACATCATGTAGTCTGTATAAGTGTATGATTTAACTTTTCCCGATGGTCTAGTGTTAAAAAAAATTGCAATATATTGCAAAATCGAATCGCATAATACAAATCGGCACCCAAGTATCGTGATTCGTGATATTATCGAATCGGGAGATAGATGTATCGTCCCAGCCCTATTTGGTTGAATTGGATCATTGGCAGGTCAGCAGCAAAGACAGAAGTAAAGTGAGATTAAATAGTGTATTTGTGTTAACATATTTATTGCAGGTTTGTGTAATATTCTGAGTTTGCATTTCACCGTTTTTATTAATTTTGAGGAATGCTGAATGTATTTGTTCAAGTGAGATGAGTAAATGCATGCTCATATTTAGTCTAGAACTACAATAACATTATGTTCACACAGTGAACACAACGCTTCCGCACTTACCTATGATTTCTCTCAGCATGTGGACAGGAGAGCTGTCAATTTATAAATGGGAAAACAAAGTAACTTGCGTTACTTATTTGAAAAAGTAACTCAGATATTTTGTTGTAAATTTAAAAGCAATGAGTTACTTTAATAGTCATTTGAAAAAAGTAATCAGATTATGTAACTTGCGTTATAATGTGTTACCCCGGTTACTCCTTTAGAACGATGTTGTAACGCAACCCAATCACATGAAATACGTCTCTATAGAACGCATTGTGTTTATCGTGCAATTTATGCGCCAAAATGAGTTTTTACGTGCATATGATATGCATGGGTAGGTTTAGTAGTGGTAGGGTACGTGCATATGATACGCATAGGTAGGATTAGTCGTGTGGGGTGCGTGTGTATTACACGCAATAAAGTGCGTATCAAATGCACGCGAAAACTGCGTATCATATGCACGTAAAAACTCATTTTCGCGTATAAATTGCACGATAAACACAATGCGTGCAATAGAGACGCATTTTCATTATGCAAAACCACACTGTCTTCAGTCATTACTAGAGTTATCATGCTTTTCACTTTAGAATACTGTTCTAAATAATCAGTAATTCCTTCTGAAGAATTTGGTAATACTTGAGTCATTACTAGTGGGTTATCATGACCCTCACTTTAAAATGAATGATACTTTATGCATTATTCAAATTATGAACTTGTAAGGTAGTTCTGGGAAGTATAGTGGTTAGCTAATAGAGAACTACCACATTCAACTGAGCACTATTACTTACTAATTCATAAATCAGAGTTTCTTGTCAGTTAAGGTGTTAATATTGCGTTACTCATTTGTTCATAGTCATTAATTAATGATGGAACAGTATTCCAAAGAGTTACCAAATGAATATAAATATGAATAACATTGAGCAGGCAAGATGAAAGTGAACGAGTAAGAGAACTAGCCAACAATAAACTATTTGGTTTTATATTTTGGATGTAATTTAAACACAGACCATGTGGTAAAACTAACAAAATTACTTCATGCATTTTATCATTCAAATTACACATTCATATTTATTGCATCCTGTTATGGCCAAATTGTATGACAGTTATAAGCATATAGCAATTTATACACAAAATATACTTTTATATTAACATTTTTTAACTGGTTCCAAAGCTGCAATTTTGTCCTGTTCCAGAGCAGCTCTTTTAAGACAGGGAAGATCATGAGAACAGGGACTCGGTGGTCTTTTTTCTGGCTTTCCATTCCCTTGCGGTCCATCTGCCCATTTGCTTTCCTCTGAGAGAGTCTCGACTGGAGGCTGATATCCCGGCTCCTGCTGGTCCAGCGGTTCTTTGGACAGAAGAATACAAATGGAAGGAAGCGTTCTGTGTATGGTCATCTGAACCGGGCCGCTCTCCTGGCTCTCCCACACCTCAGTCACTGTCCTGTACTGGAGCTTTGACACCTGGTGTAAGCCCTGCACTTTCCGTTTCATAATCTCCGCACAGGTGATGGTTTTGGTCACAGCCCGTCCCGTCCCACTGAACAGAACCTGCGACGTTGGAGCCGCGTGCCCGTCGCCTTGAAACCGAGACATGGCGAAACCCAAAAGGTTCCTGATCTTGCTTCCTTCCTTCACACGCATTTCCAGCACCTCAGACGACAGTCCTGGGATTGGACATGGGATTGGTTCTCCAGTGGAACAGACCTTCCTGAATCCTTCTTGCTTTGGTTTGTTAGGAGATCCAGTAAAGTTTGTGGGATTCAGTTTAGAGGGTTGGATAGATGTGGTACAGGTAGATTGTGTGTTATCATGAAGCTCTCTGCCCGGCATAAACATATTTATAGGTTATTTATATGTTCTTGAGGCTGCGAGAATTTAGTACCACTTGATAATATTTCCCAGAACTGAGTCCTATAGCACTATTCTGTTCCAACATAAAAGAAACTGCACAAGCGTGAGGGAAACCAAATTATATGAAATGCTAATGTTCTGTTATTCCCAAAGCTCTGAACTGAATGACAAGGCAGTTGACATGGCGAAAAGAAAAAAATCTGTTCTGTAAATTGAGAAAATTCATCAAAGCTGAAAGTGCTGAGTGTCAGCAATTTCTCAGTCACTACCTTTGAAGCATATTTCAGTCTCCGTTAGAGGGGAGCTGTAACCAAACAAGGGGAAAACATGATTAATTCAGAGGCAAAACCACATTTAAAATTTAACTAGCTCATTTTGGGCATAATGTAACTTTTATCCAAACTTTCAAATATTGCATCAAAGTTTTCAGCTTGTAGTCCATGGACAGTATAAACAAATGTATTCAAAATAAATGTATTACACAAATAAAATAATAATTGCAAATAATAATTCTAAAATAAGAACACATAAATAATAATAAACATATATGAGACAAAATCTGCTAAGTGGTAATAATGGAACAACAGTTTTAAAAAGTGATTTTCCACTATTATTTGCAACAGGATCTGCAGGATCAAAACCACTCCTTTCCTGGTTAAAAAATGAACTTGATTTTCAAAAGTCAACGAATTTGCGACAGCTGAATGTAACACTTTTGACAAGCCAAACATGTCAGTCTCTGAGTTACATGTAATTTAAGCTATACAAAATGAACTTTATTTCATAAAATAAGTATAATGAACTACACAGAACGTCTCCAGTACATTTTAAAATTGCCCCAAAATCAAGCATAGTTCAACCCTTATGCACGTGATCACGTCCGTCAAAAACTTAGGCTGGCTGTTGGAATATTGGAACTAAAAACATAGACAAAAACACACTCATGGGCATCAATCACTTCCCTGAATACTTGCTGGCTAATAAATTAATAATTATTACCATAGGATCCATAATTTTTTTTTCATCCACATAATTTGAATATCACGACATCGAAGTCTGTCAAAAAATAACATGCACAAGACAGCAGTATTTACGAGAAGCAGAAGTCCAGCAAGTACACGCATTTCCTGGAAAACTACCGGATGTTTTGAGTGCGTCACTGCTTTCTGAGAAGAGGAAGAAAATGGCGGCCTGAGTGACTTTCGGGCTGCATCCTAAATCTCACACTTCTCTACTATGTAGTAGGTGAAAACAGTATGTGACAAAAGAAGTATGTTTGAATTTACAGAACTCATAAAAGAGTAGGCAAATAGTACCCATATGACCTACTTCTTCTGGCGAGACTCTGAAGTGTCCATATGATGGACACTTTACTATCCCATGAGGCCACGGGAGATGATTTGTAAATGGCAGTGAAGCGACGTAACTGACACTGGTAGGTCACATGATAATGACAACATGGCGAATATAGTACATCCAGATTACATTCTTACTACACACATTCATACTATATAGAACATACTTTTTTGGCAGTCGTGAAGTAATTATTTATTAAAAATAAGTACCTACTCAAGAGAGTAAGCGATTTCGGACCCAGCCGCTGTCTGTCAGAGACGGTAACGTACATAATACATAACGCACACGAGTATAAATTTGAATGATCAGGGAAGTGAGTGAAATACTTCCCACTTCATGCTAAAGAGAATAAATGCCAGTCCAATTGAAAAACCTCATCGGGTTTGTGAACATCGTCCAACGCGTTGATCTTGAAATGAGTCCCTCTTCCAATTTGACTCTCATATGCTGATGTAATATAAATTTGACAGGTGATTTTTCTAAAATGTAGTTTGATCACTATCCTCTCAGTTGTTTAAAAGATTAAAGCAATAATCAAAGTTTGATCAAATGTTGTTTAATATTCCAGTAAAAGATGATACATTTTGAACATGATTTGTTACATTAAATTACCCCTTAGCAGATTTTGACTTGTATAAGAAATAAAAATAAATAGTAATAAAGGCAATTGTATTTAGATATACAATTACATGCAATTAAACAAAAATGTGTATATAATAAAAATTTAATTTAATAAATAAAATAATAATAATATAAAAGTCAAGAGTATTTAAACATGCAATTACACACAAATACGATAACTTTATGGAACAAGAACAAATTAACGTTGAATTGATTTTGAAGAAAACATCTAGTGATGCATTTACCTTTTTGCTTTTAGAACTCTCATAAACGTCCACTGTAAGGTGAAGTTCTGCATCTGTCACCGCGTTTCACCCTTGACGCCTGGTCACAATCTGAGACCTTTCGCATATTTACTCTTAAGTGGTGACTGCCACACTCCAGAATGTACTGAAGACCCAATCTGAGAGGTTGTGAGGGACATAGAGAGGGAGGAGGGCGGAGAGGCAAAAGATCTCTTAAAGACACAGTAACTGAGTCTGGCAAGTGCTCCGTGCAGAATTGAAAATTTCATCCTGGCAAATGCTTCCCCGAGTTCCCCGTTTAAAATCCTCAGTGTTAATGAAGTCCTGTCAATCAGCGCGTGTCTGTGGCTGATTAACATGCGTGACTGATTAAGACTGAGAGTTTAAAAACACATCCTCCCATGCATGACGGCACAATCCAGCCAGTAAACAATTATCTATATAAGCACAGTTGACTTATGCCAGGAATCTGCTTTTAAATGTGGCTTTGGGCCAACTACTTAAATGATGAAATTATGTTTGTATATAAAAAAACTAATGCTAAATTGATATAGCAACAACAAACTGCCATTTACCAAGTGAGGATTCACGGTGAACATTAATGTCCGAAGGTGGCTGTTTCGTCAGTTCCATTTCTGCATCTATTCCCACTGTGGCTGCTGATCGCTCTCAAAGTGTTAGAGCCCCGAGGCTGTGATTTCAATCAGAGAAGAGGGCCACACGGTTCTGCTTGACAAAATACACAGTCTGTATCCTGAAGGGGAGCATCCAACATTCTAGAAACTGGGTTGACAGAAGGAAAGGCAAGCTTTCTGTTCAATGAGACGAAGCGTGGAAAGAGTAAAAAGCACAATTATACACTGTAAAATGTACAGTAAAATATATTTTATATGCAGTTAGATTAATGGAGGGTCTTAAAGTTTATCATAAGTTGCTTTTCTTGTAACTACTAACATATAGACAAGGTACAAAAACAAAACACCAACACTAAAATAATGCAGTAAAAATTCATGTAAAATTAAACAACATTAAACACTACATTGTACATAACCGATAACAAAAATAATAAGAAATATAACTAAAGAATTCGATACAAATGTGATTGTTCATGCAGTGATGGGTTTCTCCATAATTAAAAAAATACAATTTCAAAAATATTTTGCTATAATGGTAAATATACTGTATTTTTAAAATATAACATTTTCATATGAAATCATTCTTTTTTTCTTGAAAGAAACTGTTTTAACAATATTACATAGAAAAATTACTTGTCAGGTTTTTTTAATTAATTATTTAATATTTATTAAATTATTAAAATATTGTTTATTAATATGATACTTTAAAATGCAATACAACATTTAACAGTACAATGTACTCTATAATAGCAATAATAATATGAGAAAAACCCTTTAAAAATCATACAAATGTGATGAGTGACGCAGGGATGTTTTTCTCCAAAATTATAAATTATAAATCAAAATTTTTATAAATTATAATATATATATATATATATATATATATATATATATATATAGTATTTTAAAATATAACACAATTTCATATAGAATTATTTATAATGTTTACTTGTTGTAAGAAACTGTTTTATCAATATTCTATAGCAAAATTACCACAAAATGTTATTATTAATAACTTAATATTTATTGAATTATTAAAAATATGTTACTAAATAGTATATACTTTACCATTTAGATAAAATAAATAAAATGACAAAGCACAAATTATGAATTACTTATTATTATTTATACTTTCATATATATTATGTTTTTGTTTTATAATTTTATTTCATTTGTGTGTATTTTTAAAAATTATTTATATGTTTATCTTGCATATTTGGCTAGGTAAAGATTTTTGCTGTAGCATTTTTACATTATTTCCCACCAAAATGAATGCGATTTTACAATGAAAAAGAGTGGACACATTTCAGTGAGTGTCTTTAAAGATGCTATAGGACCAGTTACAAAAATGCTGGTGGTAAAACTGGGCCTTTCAAGTGCACTGCCAACCAGACGGTCTTATTTTAGTAAGCTCCCAGAACAGATAAAAGCGAACATGTTGACAATTACTGTTTCAATTACTTTATCAATCTCCATAGACGACACACACTCACAGCCGTTATCTGCCCGACAACAGAAACCAAGCCGCAGGGCCTCTCTAGCGGATTTCTTTGGAAGTCTTACTAATTTAATTAAAGGGAAATTAGGTCTCAAAGAGGAGCACTGCAGATTGCAACACCCCCAGGGAAATGAAGTCAGAATGAAGTTTGTTTAATGGTGTGAGGCGACTGAGTGGGGCTTCAGTGAGAACTTTGGTTAAAGAGGCAATCTCTCTTACAAAGGGATGAGAGGAATATTAAAGATTCGCTTTTTACTTCACGTCCGCTGGTGTGGAAGGAGAATTTGGGCGCCAGTCAAGAGCGTTTCAAAAACAAACTGTAACAGCAAGTTCCTCTGTAGCGAGAAATATGCAAGCTTGAAAACTGCCCGGGTAATTTTCTCGCTGATGAAAAAATGGAAAAGGGCTCCTTCATGCCTCACTTCCATTCTGGAACAGTTCTCCCTCACGGCTCAGTCCAAGTGCTTTCTGAACACGTTTTGCTGAGGGTGTCAGAACTACTCGAGCTGGATTGTATCGAGGTGTGTTCAGCCGTGATCTGCACTTGTACAACATTTGCGAGGGTCAAAGCATTCAAATGTGTCCCGAGAAAGATAATAACCACACTCAGTGAAAGGTAGAGTGTAAAAGAAAGGGGAGCAGAAGGACTAACAGAATACAAAGTGGATCATTTAAACTAACATCGGGATGTGTCAGTAGTGATGTCTGCACTGGGGGGAAAATTGTTGTTTCAACTTAAAAAAGTAAGTGTTTGCCCTGGCTTAAAAATTTTAAGTTTAGTCAACTCAAATATCCAAGTTGTCACTTAGTACAACTTCACATTTCAAGTTGACTAAACGTAAAATTTTAAGGCAGCACGGACACTTACTTTTAAGTGGAAACAACTTTTTTTTACAGTGTAATTTAATGAAAGATGTGCCAAACATCAATCCATTTTGCACAGGTCCTGTCGACTAAAAGAAAACTTTAGAGTAAATGATAAAGAAAAATCATGTGCACATTATCATACAAAGCAGTTTTTGGAAGTCAAAACATAATTTAACCTACAAAGAAGAGGCAATTTAGTCAAAGTGGATAATTAGGACAAATTAAAGCAGGTGACAAAAACAATTATGTTCCACTGCCTTTTTCCATTTTGTTATTCTAAAATAAGAAGAGAGAACAATTGTGTTTTATAGGCACCTTCAAAATAGAGAGATTGTGTTGGACATCCAGTTAATATATAAAATGACTGTTTTTAAGCCTGGCCTATAACATTTTTATATAGGACCTTAATGTAACCTATTTACAACGTAAAATACATACTTTGTTAATATAATAACAATAATAATTTTTTGAATGGCTTTATAATTGCACATTATAATTTTGCTAAATGCATTTTAATATGGGATGAATATTAAACAGTAAAGTTAACTTAACATTGTATTATTATTAATAAGTTGTATCACGTTTTTTATTCATATCATAAATCATATATAAATAAAATAAAATACATAATTATAAGTAAATCTCTCTCCCTCACACACACACACACACACACACACACACACACACACACACACACACGTATAATATTCTTTGGGTATGGGGTCTCGGAGCAGATGCGGGGCTCATGTGGATGTAGTGCACTGTTATGAATTATTATGTGTTTCTGCTTCAGAGGAGAACAGACCCGCTGGCTAAACCGAGAAGTCAAAATGTCCTTTGGGACTTTGGCGCGATGCAACACACTATTAATTTTTTTAGGGGTCGTGACTCGTCATGACAGATAACAGTATGACAACAGACCTAGCCTATTTATTTCTACCATTATGGGGACTTTCCATTGACATCTATTGTTTTTAAAAAGTTATATTTATAGACTGTACACCAACAGTTTGCAGAAACGTTTTAGTTATTCAGACCGTTTATAAACCGTTTTCATTGTTAGGGAATTTGAGGTCTTAAAGGGATAGGTCACCCAAAAATGAAAATTCTATCATGATTTAAACCTGTATGAGGTTCTTTGTTCTGCTGAACACAAAATAAAATATTTTGAAGTATGTTGTCGTTACATGCTCTAAATTTATTGAAAATGAGCTAACATACAAAAACGGGCCGTTTGAAAGCATGACCCTCAGATTAGGTTAGCGTCTTCTTAAGTTTGACATCGACAAAAAAAACATACCTTTTTCGTCAGTAATGTGTCATTACGTGTAGTTTATTGTCAGTCTTCTCCGCTCGAAGCTCTCTTAAGAGTGAATGAGAACACGATGCCTTTATAGTGCACAGCACCAAACGTGAACATTTCATGTAAGAGGTTTAAGATCCATAACAAGTGGCATCACAACATTCTCATGAAAATAAACTCAGTCAACTGACGGATATGCTGCATTTCACTAGTAAACATTACACAGGACCTGTAATCTCTAGTCTAGTGGTAGATGTAAATAGATGTAAACACTTTAAAATGGCAGGTTTATAGAATTAGAAGCCTTTCCTATTTCATTTCCAAGTTATTTTTATGCTTCTCTTTAGGCAATAGAGACCCCCAGTGGGCAAAATGGGAATACATTTTTTTCAACTGCTGTAAATTCAACGCTTATTAACAGCACTTCTCATGATGTAGAAAAAATGTAAAGCGAACATGACATAGAGACTAAATTAAAAATCAAGAAAATGTTTTATCAAAAAAGTTACAAAAGGGGTTTCTGTTCTTTCCATGTAAAGACAAACTTGACCGGAGGTTAGCGTCACCAAAAACACCTAGTAAGAGGTAATTCTTTCCCATTTTCAGTTGATATGTTCCCTTGTAGAGTTTCTCAAAGTGTCACAGTGGTGAAACAGGTCAGTCAGGTCGATTGTCCTCCAATCACCCGCAATATCTCCTTCTGTATCCGGACGTCCTGTGTGTTTATGTTAGCATCTCCTACCTGACCGTCCTCGTACCTGAGGAATGACAGACAAAGAACATGCTAAAGCGTAGACCGAGCAAACAAAAATATGTTTTATGATTGTTTTTTTAATGTTCACATTAATATTTAAAAACCTTATATCTGAATGTTCTCTGAACGTTAAAAATATCCACATATATTTATGGGATTGTTACTTTTTAATGTTCTCTGAACTTTCTTACACAAGTAGTAAAATCTTAGAAATGTCCAACTAAACGTTTCAGGTAGAAACGTTCCATGAATGTTCTATATTATGTTTTTTTTTTTTGTGCTAACGTTTTGAGAACTTTAATAAGACCAGGTAACTTTGAACAAATGTTTTATTAAAGGCGGCATGAAATCAAAATGGACAATTTTGTTTAATCATAAAAGTTAACCTCCCCTGTTAGCAGGGAAGATACTCACACAAAAAAGAACCGTGTGCAGACGTGATCAGAAATCGGGCAGACCCAAATATTTCCATGTTTCTGTAGATCTTTGGATGTTATTACTGTTAAACAAAAATTTAAATGTTTACTATTAGTAAAAAATCTCTAAAATGATTTGAATGACATAATTTGTATTTCCAGGTATTATAAACATCATACCCTCACACAGAGCAACGCAGTTCAGATTCCGACTCTGAAGAAACCTTGAATGTATGGGTCGACACTGCAAAAGAAAAATGATACATTTAACAGTGATACATACAATACAAGAAAGTAAGTAAGAAGTGTCTTTCTTGTAGCTGATAAACTAGCGATGTGAGTGCAATCCCAAAAGTGAACAAATAACACTTATATGACTCTGCTTATATTGTTTTCAATCAGGTTCGACTCACCTAGTACGATTAACTACAGATTGCACCTGTAATACATCCGTATCAGTCCAATCTCCACAGATAGAGTTAATACCTGTAAGACAGCGTTGACCCGGTTGTAGTGCTGTACTAATTCCTCTTTAGTAGGCATGTGGTGCTGTCCTTTTCCCATTCCTGCACACAAATACAGCAGCATTAATTAACACTGCAGTAAAACATTCAAAATGATTTCAAACACTTCAGAAAAGTTTCCTTAAAAACATAATCTGGCAGTGGTATTGATGGTACTTGGATATATAAATCATAGTACAGAATGATTATCATATTCAAATATTAAGGTATTTATAAGGGTGTTTGTTTCAAAGTTTTTGATGCCAAGGACCCTCAAAACGTATGATACCTTTGCGAGGGGCCTCCTCCTTAGAATATAAAGGCAGCTGTATATTTTAATACATGAAGATACATTTATGTGAGAAAAACATTTATTATGATACTATAAAGTGTCTATAATACAAAAAAACATGTTGTGTTCTAAATGACTTTAATCCCAAACTAATATAAATTATTTATAATTACTTTCTCTGACCTGTTTAAAAAAATAAAAATAAAATAAATTATTAAATTTATATTAATTTATATTACGTTTCTATTGAAAATACAAATAATTCATATTTATTGTGATTAGTCTCATAATCTGACCAGTTTCTACAGAAAATACAAATAATTTATATTTATTGTGATTAATCTCATAATCTGACCAGTTTCTACAGAAAATACAAATAATTTACATTTATTGTGATTAATCTCATAATCTGACCAATTTCTACGGAAAATACAAATAATTTACATTTATTGTGATTAATCTCATAATCTGACCAGTTTCTACAGAAAATACAAATAATTTACATTTATTGTGATTAATCTCATAATCTGACCAGTTTCTATAGAAAATACAAATAACTTTTATTTATTGTGATTAATCTCATAATCTGACCAGTTTCTACAGAAAATACAAATAAATTATATTTGTGATTAATCTCATAATCTGACCAGTTTCTACAGAAAAATACAAATAATTTACATTTATTGTGATTAATCTCATAATCTGACCAGTTTCTACAGAAAATACAAATAATTTATATTTATTGAGATTAATCTCATAATCTGACCAG
>JAPMNU011426833.1:0-10311 GCA_029874995.1 Alburnus alburnus | reverse complement strand
GTGTGTCCAATAATGTAAGACAGGAAATAAAGGAGCTGGCTTAAGTTCAGGAAGTAGTGCAGCTGTGCATAAAGTCAATTGTAGCATCTGTTGTCTAACTGAAATAAATGGTTTTTATTTAAACAAAAATGCAAAACGACAGAGTGAGGTGCCTTGGTGGCCAAGTAACATAATCAGTGTACGGTCGAACACTGTGTTACACTAAGTAACACCTGTAACACAGAATACTGCAGCAAGGCTAGCATGCACAATTAAATAACCAATATCGACGGATACCAATAAAAATAAAGATATGGTACAGATATATGGTGCATCACTAGTATATATGAATATTCATGTAGCTATTTTTTATTACAGAACAATAATGAAGTTTCACAGCATGAAGATGGAGGAGATTAATAAAATCATCAGAGATTTATGGCGGAGCACATACAGGGGACAAGGTCTGCCTTACACACAAATGTTTGTCTGCAATTATGGCTTTGTTTTCATGAATCTTTTGTCCTGCTTGATAAGGTGTCAAATCTTTGTTTGATTGTTTGATACTTATTATATATAGTGACCTTTTGCCATGAGTATGTCTCCTGATCTCCCACAGACATTGAGTACGTAGAGATTCGCTCTGATGTGGATGAGAACGCCTCTGCCGGCCTGAAAAGAAGGACTTACAACTATAGAGTGGTAATGGTCAAAGGAGACACGGCTTTGGACATGCGGGGACGTTGCAGTGCTGGACAAAAGGTCAATAAGCAGCTATGTGTATCTTGTGTTTCTCAATCACTCCAGTGAAAAAAAAATCTCTCTCTGAAAAGAATCACCCAATGTTCCCATTTAAATGTTTACTGCATGTTTGTCTGTAGGTTCTCGCCTCCCTCATAATACGATTGGCTCTGGCTGAGACGTTCTGTCTGAACTGTGGGATTCTGGCGCTGGATGAGCCCACCACCAATTTAGACAGAGAGAATATAGAGTCCTTGGCACATGCACTGGTGGNAGAAAACACAATTTATTTACAGCAAGAGCAACATGACAAAACAAAATTTTTATTTGCCATTTGACACTTTCACTAACTAAAAGATGTGCCATTGGTTTCATTGCAGGATAATCAAGAGTCGTTCTCGCCAACGCAACTTCCAGCTGCTTGTTATCACTCACGACGAGGATTTTGTCGAGCTCCTGGGACGATCCAACTATGTGGAGCATTTCTACAGGATCAGGAAGAACCAGGACCAGTGCTCAGAAATCACAAAGTGCAGTATCAACACACTCAACTCCTACCTGCACTGATGCCTCCGATCAGATGAGAGAAGAAAGACTGTTAGTCTATATTTAGAGGTGACAGAATCAAAGATCAATTTATTAGACAGTTGATTAGCATGATCTAAACATAAGGCATATCAGTCTCCATGTACCAAATCTGGGCCAAATCTAAGCACCGAGCAGTAAATTGTCCACATAACCTTACATGCATTAATTGTTGAGTTAAATTGAATGCAACAATTTACATAAGAATGGTTTTGCGTAAAATTTACACACAAATTTGTTCTGTTTCATGAAAGGCACAATGTGATTCAACTTTACTAATATTAGTTTGTACATTTAGTTGCCTTCTGAAATATTAAAAACATATTTTCTTGTTCTAATTTCTGAATCATGATCTAATTATTTGTGACCTCACGTCATGATCTGTAATGGTGGCATCAAACATATTTGGATTAGGGCTGTCGATTGATTAAAAAAAAAAAGTAGTTAAGGCTTCTGTAATTAATCACGAGTAATTGCGCGTAACATTAAAATTTGTAATCATCAATATATTTTCACATTAAAAACAACAGAACTGTAGACTATGTTAAATATTTGACATTTTCAATGTTTGTTTAATGGAATCTTTTTATTAATTAAGATCAGTATCACTGATACCAATACTGGCATATATATTGCAATTTACTATGTACTGCTGTACACCCAAAGTGCTTTACAATCATATCAGGAGTCTCTCCTCAATCACCACCAGTGTGCAGCATCCACTCGGATGATGTGACGGCGCAGTGCGCTCACCTCACACCAGCTATAGGTGGGGAGGAGAGGGAGTGATCGAGTCAATTCAGTGGATGGGGATTATTAGGAGGCCATGATTGATAAAGGCCAATGGAGGGATTTTGGCCAGGAAACCAAGGTTACACATCTTCTCTTTACGAGAAGTGCCATGGGATTTTTAATGACCACAGAGACTCAGGACCTCGGTTTAACGTCTTATCTGAAGGACGTGCTTTTTTTGACTGTATAGTGTCCCCATCTCTATAGTGGGGCGTTAGGACCCACACAGACCACAGGGTGAGCAGCGCCCCCTACTGGCCTCAACCTAGTTTCCCCAGGAGTCTCCCATCCAGGTACTGACAGACTCAACACTGCTAAGCTTCAGTGGGAAACCAGTCTTGGGCTACAGGTGATATGGTTGCTGACAATTATGATGCCTCTACTAATTGGATTTATTTTTCTTCAATTTCTGGGCATAAAATAAGTAATTATATCCATTCATCATTACAGTAGGCAATAATTTAAAACCAGAACTAAATTGCAAATTAACTGAATGTTTTTATTTATCATTTAATAACAATTAAAGACATAAAAATAATATTACAACTTTTCATTTATGTGAACTTAAAACAATATTCACATAAACTATTATAAATGTATATTTTGTTGGGCCTAATATATAGTATTTTTGGTTCTGTTTCTGTCTATATCAGCGCTCTCTGAATTGGTACTGTCAGTATCCCCCAACCACCACCACCCACCAACACCACTACTTTAAAGTTTATTTTGCTCATTTATTTTCATGATAAAATAAAGAATTAAAATTACTAGTTAAAACATTTGGTATCAATATATGGTAACTCTTTACAATAAGGTTCAATTTGTTCACATTTGTTAACTACATTAGTTAACACAAAAAAATCTTTAAAAACTAAAAGTTGTAACTCAATTTTAACTAATGGACCTGAGCTAACACAAACTAACAATGAATAGTTATTTTAACAAAGGTTAATAAATATCTTAACAAGTGTATTGCTCAATGTTAGTTAATGCATTAACTAATGTGAACTAATGAAGAATTAGCCAATATGTTTATGCAAGAATCGATCATATACTGTAACACTAGCCAAAGGATGTGGGGGGAACACATTAGCACAGCTATTTTAATAATAAATAAAAAAAAAACAGATGCTGTGGTCATTGTGTTAGTTATTTTTGAATGCGTTAAACAGCAAATACAATCATGGTCAGAATTATTGGCACCCTTGGTAAATGTGAACCTGTTTTTGTGTTGATTTTGATGTTTGTTTTTGACCACTGTCCTGATGGAAGATCCAACCACATCCCATTATAAGATTTCTAGCTGTGGCCGTCGCATTTCGAATTTTTATCCGTTGGTATTTGATTGAATCCATGATACGGTGTATCTGAACAAGATGTCCAGGACCTCCAGAAAAGAAAAAAAATGGGCCCACAACATTAAAGATCCAGCGGTTAATTTAACCATGGACATGGGGTACATTTATCCCTGTTTGCACCAAACACATCTGATGGGTTTACTGCCAAAAAGTTTTTTTTAAGTTTCATCTGACCATAGAAGCCAGTCCCGTGTGAAGTTCCAGTCGTGTCTGAAAACTGAATGTGGGGAGGAGATATGCATTTTGTTTTTGGATGAGCGAGGAGCATGTTTTTTCTGGAAACCCTCCCAAACAACATGTTTCTGACCCCAAGACTCAACTAATCTCTGCAATTCTCCATCTGTGAGTCTTTGGCCACTCAAACTTTCCTCCTCACTGTGAATTAAGACAATATAGATGCACGTCCTCCTGGCAGATTGATACCATCTTTAGTTGATTGGAATCTCTTAATTATTGCCCTGATGGTGGAAATGGGAATTTTCAGTGCTTTAGCTATTTTTTAGCTATTTTATGATGCTCAACAATCTTTTGATGCACATCCGAACTATGGTTTTACTCATTGTGATGGATGATTAAGGGAATTTGGCCTTTGTGTTTCCTCATATTTCCATATCCTGTGGAACAACAAGCCATGGCTGGATAATTTCATGCTCCTAGTCACCCTGACTACTTCAGACTTAAATATGTATTGGGAATATATTTCAGAGATATTTTACTCGTAAGATCTTCTAGGGGTGCCAATAATTGTGGCCAACATGTTTTGGAGAAAAACATTATTTTTTAATGAAAGATCAAAAGGACAAACAGCGCAGATTTATTTTTACTCCCATTTTTGAAGGGTGACAATAATTTTGCCCTTGACTTTATTAATTACAGAAAGTAAAAAAATAAATAAAAAATCCCAGCCCTAATTTGAATGCCTAAAAAAAATTCTTTATGAAAATATCAAACCCAGTTGCACTTATTTTAAAGCAATAAAGCAACAAGCAACAAAATCTAGTGTATTAGGTTTTAAATGATAAAACAATACATATACTGTGAATAATTAATGATAAAACAATACATATACTGTGAATAATTAATTAACTGTTTTATATCTAGGTAGGACATGAGGGGAAATTACTTCATACATTCACTAAAAAGTTATTTGAGAAACATTGTTTTCAGATGTTATTTGGTTTGATTATACATTTTAAAAGCAACTTATGTTATATAATGTTTTAAAATTGTCTGTTGAGTTCTGCCAACCAACATGTTAAAATTCGATTTTAAAAGTTTTTATTCATCGGACCTTTGATGCTGTTATTTGTATGACTAATTGCAAGTACGAACACATGCAGATTTGCAGCAAAAGCTATCAGTATTGATCAATTGATTTTGCAATAATGAAACTTATTTGCACAAGCAAACCTAGTGAAGATGTGGCCTTCAGAACCCCATCTAGAGGCCTGTTACTCAAAATCATGATGATCTTGAAAGTTAGTCAGTGTCAGTTCCAGGAAATCAGGACAATATGACAAACATTATCAACCACATCTCAATCAAGATATTCAGTGAGCGCGCCATAATCAGCCAATAAACGTCGCTTCGCTTACGATGCAAAAAAAAAAAAAGCTAGATAGCCAAGTCTTGCCTTTTTGAGAGTATATATACACAGCGTACAGCAGAGAGGGAATCAGGTACCTCAGGCCTTCAAACAACCAAAGTCTTGAGAAATCCAAGCAGACAGACAAAATGATGAAGACTATTCTACTGCTCGCTTTCGCTGTATTCGTCTCCAGTGCTTCTTTGAACGAAGGAAAGACTTTATTGAGAGAGCTTGTTCATAAGCTGGATGCCGCAATGAAAAATCTCCCAGAGGAGCCCAAGGTAAGATTTAACTTTAGTATAGTATCTATAGTGAGCCAAACTGTCTATACTTTTAGATACTGAGCAGAGCAATATTCATTTTACCTGTTATTTCTAGGGGAAAGAAATCTTCCTGGAAGATCTGAAAATGGATGGCACTTGCCCTGAGGTGAGAGAATTTTTCATTGAATCACAACAGCATTAGCATCTATCCAGCATATTTCTTTCATGGTCAGAGCCTAATAAGCTTTTTTGGGTTTGTGAAAATTGTTTTTGTGGACTTTTGCTAGTCTCTTATGTGGGATATTTTTGCTGCTTTTATAATGTTAACATTTGAATTGAAAGGATTTGAGCCATGGTCTTACCTGTGATTTCAATATCTTTGCAGGATGTGTTCTGCAAGGCTGAGCGAGAACTGAAGAAGGTTTCTGGGCTTGCTCGTTATGATGATTTCCGTACTGATAAGACACTAATGAGGGATTTACATGAGTATAACATGCACAATGGGGTAAGTTGAAACATAATGTCTTTTCCGTTCAATACCTCCATCCTACCGGAGTTGAATAACTGTGACGTTTACTGTCTTTCAGAGCACCTGCAATGACAAACCTGTTGCTAATGGCACAGATCAAATCATCCTGCGTGACTTCTTGGAAAAACTCAAGAAATGTGTCCGGAGTGAATTCAGCAAAAAAAAAAGATAAAAGATCTTGTATTTTTTTGTCTTTATTAACATATTATTTCGTCTCTACATTGACTGTAGCTGTAGTCTATATAATTTTGTACCTGAGGAAAATTTGCAAAAATGTATTTATCATTCTTAAATATGTTCTCATGTATTTTGTAAAGTACAGATTTTGTGCAGTATTTCTTTCAGTGGTTTAAAAATTAGATTTTTTTTTTTACTTGCACTGAAACATCAATTTATAGAGCATTACTGAGTTTTTTTTTTTTTTTTTTTTTTNGTGCTTAGTCTTGACAGTAATGGATTAGGTGACCTCACAATATAATAAATACTGAAATACATTTGATTTATGTATTATGCGTCTTTATTTTATTGAATTAACTTGTGCACAAAATAATGAACTTTCATGTTTAACTGTTATTTCAATCTTTTGTAGTGATTTAAGTATTTTATGAGCTTTCAGCACATTTAATTAAAATTAAAAAAGGATCTATATATGAAGTGCCTAAAATAACCCTTTCAAGGTTTTATGTAGTAGAACCCTTTCTTCTGTGTACAAAACAGCAAAATTATTAAAAGGAATCATTGTGTTACATATCTTCTGCAATCTTTGTATTTATTGTGCATGCCCTCTACAAGACTAAAGATGCCTTTTTGGGTAGTTAACACTGAATAATAATCATGCATGAAGCTATTAATCATTAATTTATTCATTCAGTACATAATTTATGCTTGTTAAATATTTCATGATATGTTCACTGTTAATAAGGGATTTGTGTATTTTTTTATTTTTTTTTGTCTGTTCCAGAGGGCATATATCATGTGAAATGAATCACAGAAGCTTTGATACACTTTGATAAAATTCTAGAATTTGTAGTTGAACGGTGCTATTAATTTTTTCTCCCTTTCATCTACAGTTTACACACTGATATTGCATAGAAAACAATTACACCTGATATGCCTTTAGTGTTGCTTTATGCAGCTAAATTCATTTCATTTAGCGTAAACATTGTGTCAGTATGTGTGTTCCCTGGGAATCGAACCCATGACCTGGGTGTTGCTAGTGCTATACTACCAGTTGAGCTACTGTTAGTGGGAAAAAATGAGTTCCTTCAGAACACTTTAGCAACCATGTATAGCAATGCCCTTGAAATCAACAAAACACCTTAACATTGTGACACCAACTCGCTCTATTCAAGTGCAAATAATCATTGTGTTGCTGTCTTATAGCACATACGCCCCCTTGCTTTCACATGTGCTTATGGCAGTGAAATGTAGACCAGTGTCCCATAGTGGGAGCTCAAGAGAACATGTGGAGTGATATATAATCACACTGCATGGGTGCATGTATTATTCAAAGGCAATTCAAGAGCCAAGTGTGCACACGTCCCACAATCCAGCACGCTTAAAGGGGCGCGAATGATCAGATACCTGTGCCTATCAGCCACAGGGTCAACTCTATTACAGTTCTGGTGTCACATAGCCTGGACTCGCTCTGGGTTAAAAAAAAAAAAAAAAAAACGAGTGTCTTTGCCCATGGCAGCTATATGCTAATGCAATTCCCCTGACTCCTCACCAGTACAGCCATACATTAAGTGATTCAGGATTGCATGTAGCAATAAATGTTACAATTGTAACCAAAAAGGATTTTTTTTTTGTCCTTTTCATCTCTTTCTCAGTTTACGCAAGGACTTTTTTCAAACATTTTGTAGATTACTTAAGAATTAGCTATTCTATTTTGGTTTTCATGTAATTATAATAAAATTTTAGGATTGAAGTTTTAAAAATCTCCCTTTGACATGCATTGATAAATTTAGCGTTGAAAAAGATATGGATGATCCTATTATATTCAGAGTTAGTGAAAGTTACTTTTAAAAGTTATGTGTTACAATGATGCATTACTCCCTAAAAAAAAGCAACTAATTACATAACTTAGTTACTTTTTATGGTTACTTTTACTCACCTGGGCTGGGCTTTCTTGTTTGTTTTTTTAACAACACACCAAACAAAAAGTGAAATGGATAAGTCTCAGGCTGAAGGAAATGCAAATTCATGTCTGTGAGTTTCACACTTCAGCAATAAAAAATAAAAAATTAAACACAAGTGTGATGTTTATCTAAAGTCATGTTTGCCTATTAGTATGGTAGAATTTAATCATCGAAGGTCAGCAGCAAAGACATTGATTAATAAAGTGAGATTAAATAAAGTATATATGTGTTATTTAACATTTAATTATTACAGGTTTGTGGGGTTTTTTAACTCAGATTTTTTGTTGTAAATTTTAAATAGTTACTTTACTGGTTACTTGGAAAAAAAGTAATCAGATTATGTAACTCACGTTACTTGTAATGCATTATCCCCAACACTGATTATATTTATCAAATTAAAATGTTCTTACATGCATTTAGTTGTATACTGAATTTTGATCTGACAAAGGCATTTCCCATAGCTTTGCCTAATAGTTTTATAATAATTATCATTTATACTTTGAAATTAAAGGTATAGCGGAGGATTTTTTTTACTTCCGGGTGGATAGTGTATACTATTGGTCCTCCTAATTGTCAATCATTCTGGTGAATCAATCAAACTTATTCAAAAAGTGGAGAGGGTGGGTCTTATCTAAAATCGGAAAGATCCTCCGCTATACCTTTAATATCAGATAATCACTAGAATGTAATCACACTATTTCATTTGTTTTTCTCTATTTTATCAAAATTATGACATTATCACTCACAATGCCTATTACTTTATCACTCACTGTCCTTACCTTAAAATACATATTTTAAACAAAAACTTGGTAACACTTAATTTTACAGTCAGTGTCCGTTAAATGTTACATTGTACTTATCATAGTAATAACAGTAAGTTATGCATAATTACATGCAACTAACCCTCAACCAAATCCTGATCCTTTCCTAAGCCTAGTAAGTACATTTTGTTAATTAATATTACTCAGTATTTAAATATATAATTACACTGTAATGACAACTTAAAATAAAGTACCAAAAACTTTTATACAGTTCCACAAACTTTTTGTCAAAACAGCTTTTTCTGAAAACAAACAAAATCTTCAAAAATATTACAAAATAATAGCCCTCATGTTTGAAGGCCTATAGGCTCTGATGAGTTAAATAGTTTAAAATATAATTACACTCAACTGAAGTAGATCTTATTAGTTCCCTGGTAATAACACTTGAAAACAAATGGTTGCTGTGTTTACTTTAAACTGTAAGATGATTTGTGTCTGTCTTAAACTGCACTGTAGTCTCATTCCATTAATTTAAAGGTGCAGTATGTAAGAATGAAAACTAGTGGTTGAAATAGGTACTGCAGTCGGATTCAAAATATCGGAGATCGTCGTTTCTCCCGCCACTTGCTCCTCAGACTGGACGGCGCTCACTCGGGTTGCCAGTTTGAGCACACGCAACAGGAACAAGCGCAATGGACAGTGCAAAGTGGCAAATTGGCAACTTGTAGTATCACAGACCAAAACAAAAACAAACATTCCAGCCTGGAAACGCATATTTCAAAATAAAATACCTGGCTGTAGAAGTGTTTTTCAGAAAAACGAGTATATATGTGAACTTAGAATGTTTCCTAAATATCTGCTAACATATTATGGTATTTGTATGCTTAAGTAGAGTGGGAAAAGTTACATAGAGCACCTTGAAGTCAACATGAAATCAAAATGGACAATTCTTATATTTTGTAATGGAATGCAGTATTTATCATAAGTCATTTAACCATGAATATCTTCTTTTTTTTTTTTTTTTTTGCGCCCTCCTTATCTTTAATCAAAATAACTTTCCTCCCTCTTGCAGCAACATCTCTTATCTGATGATGCTTTTATTGGCGTGAGGGCGGGGCAACCTGTCACTCACATGAGATCCACCAATATTACATTCCTGTCATATCAGAAAAATTAGATTTTTCAGTTTAAAGCACATGAACGACAAACCACAAAGTTGTAAATATCAGTGGGAAACTTGGGATTTTCTTTGAGTCCTGACCATGGGAGCGTGTCAGTGAGGAACAAGGCGGAATACCACAATACTTAAGTTATTTGTATTTAGCAGTGACACTTGCCAGACTTGTTTATTTACAACAAAGAAGCTAATTCCCTGCACAAAATACAATAGCATTGGAATATAACAACACTGTAAAAAATGATTTTTTGGTGAAGTAAATACTACTGAAAAAAACCAATGTAATTTACATGAAAAAGTTAGTCCAGGCAAGAATAAAAAAAACTAAGTAAATTCCATATCAGTACTTAATTCAAGCGAGTAGAAATGGAAACGTAAATATTAACTCAATAAAATT
>JAPMNU011426756.1:0-17307 GCA_029874995.1 Alburnus alburnus | reverse complement strand
CCTGACTTTCAATGTCTGGAATAGACCTTTTAAAATTCCATGACATTCCAGAAATTCCATGACCCGTGGGAACCCTGTACAATTTAATAACTTTCTTTCTATGTGAATATATTGTCAAATGTAGTTTATTCCTGTGATCAAAGCTGAATTTTCAGCATCATTAGTGTCACATGATCCTTCAAGAAATCACTCTAACATGATGATTTGATGCTCAAGAAACATTTCTGATTATTATCAATGTTGAAAACAGTTGTGCTGATTCATATTTTGGAGGAAACCATGATACATACTAAGCAGCAAAAACTGTTTCTAACATTGATAATTAAAAGAAAAACTATAATTAATAATTGAGTACCAATATTAACCAATAATAGAGCAATATTTGAAAATTAAATTAAATTTTAAAATATATTCAAATAGAAAAAAGTTCTTTAAAAATATGAACAGAGGGAATAAGAAAGCCTGGGACGCACCTGTTTTTCTTGGACACGTCACCCGCATTCTCTGTGTGTGCAGGTTGATGGGAACGAACTCCAGATATTTCTGGCCTTTGCTGCAGCTGGGCTTGAACGACGGGCCTGGGAAAGATCACCAAAAGCCAAGCGTTTAAATATAATCTGGTTCAGTCATCGTTCAAGAGCAAAACAAACAGGCAGAAGAGCACAAACAAACAGCGAGGGGCTCTGCCATCTGCTTCTATTGATTTACAGCTTCATGCAAATACATCCGTTTACTATTAGTCCGAGTTTGTATGCGATGCACGCGACGCGTTCGAGTACAAAGCGACGACCTGATCAAATGAATGCCATGTTGGTCTGATTAAATGAATAAAAAGAAGGCAATTAAACATCAATTAAAAGCGAGAGCCGAAGCAAAGAGCCTTCAAGCAAACGCCTTTCATTTAAAGGTGTGAAGGGAGACACATAAAAGAAGCCCTGGGTGACCTTGAGCGACTCGTGCTTTAGTAATGACCGCTGAGAGACGCGCCACTGCATCAAAACATCCCAATCTGATCACAGTTACAAATATCACTCTCCCAAATACCAGCTCATTTATTCTTAAATCCACTAAGCACCGGATTTTGCTGAAATGAGGCACCACCTGCTTTGTGCAAAAACAACCCAATTAAAATCTTAAGAAACGGATACTGTAAGCCCCTATGGTGAAGCAAATATCGCCCAGCGACACACGGCAGGCTTTTGATCCCTTCAATGTAATATATGCAAATATAGCCAACAAAGACTCTTTGAAATGTTATCAGCACTCCTAAGAACTTTCAAACTGAACAAATCATCTGAGCAACTGCGCTGTGAGTAGACAAAGAAATCATATAAATACACTGGTGATAAATAAATAACTTCGAGAGTGAAAATGCTGGGTTCTTTTAACAAAAGACAGCTTAAAAAAAACTAATTAGTGCATTTTTGCATGCTTTTTATGATATTAGTGCCCTTCAAATTAATATGATTACTTTCAATTCTCAGAATTGTTTTGTTTTCTATATCACAAAAGTGCTAACATGTATCAAGTACTGTGCTGGCTAAGTTAGTTCCCCTGTGGTGAAAATCAAGTTTTTAATATTGTTTATATGTCTATGTGGTGTTTTTAATGAGCATGTGTGAATTCACTAGTCGACACCATTGCTGAGTATTTTCTCCTTAAAACTGCAGTGAACCAAAAGCCCTATTCGCACGGGATAAGTATTACCTGGTGACCTCTAGTCATTTGTAATAATTGCGGAGGTTGTCTGTGATCTTAATCCAGTGCGAATCGGCCATGTCTGTAATTTGCAAAGTGAAAATTCCCCTGCAAATGACCTTCCATATTCCACCGAACACCGAGGTCCTGTGATAATATTAGTCCCGTGCGAATCGGCATCTCTGTGATTTGGCAGGGTCGTTTATAATATTTTCAAGGTTTTTGTTTCCTGTGCGCTTTTTTATCCATCTTTTGAGAAGAATGGAGGCTGCGTTGGAGTGTTTACACCATACAACTATACAATTTGCAGAAAGAGAAAGCTGAAAACCTTGATTAGATGGAGATGAATTGCAGCATGTGGTTAAGAACATTCTTCTGTTCATGATATATTGTACAGCTAGACCTATAATAACGACAAGACATTTCCAAGCAATAGCCTATTGACATCATATCCAGGAGATAAGTCAATAAATTCGAGTAAAATCACAGGATTATCCCGTGCGAATGCACCACACGAAATTCAGATGTGGGGGGGTAATTTCTAAATCACACGAGGTCCCCAGATAATTCTAATCCACTGCGAATAGGGCTAAAGACAGTCTGAAAAACACGGTTTGAAATCGCTGATGTTTCAAACTACCTTGTAACCAATCAGATCAACGTGTGATCATCAGCGAGTGGATCTCTGAGCTGATGTGAGTGAGTGGAGGCGGGGTTCATCTGAATATTCATAGAACCACATATAAATGAGGCAAGGGTGTCGAGTTACATTCAAGCTATTTTAAGGCATGAAGAAACGTTTTCAAGGAAAAACTTTTAAATATGTCATTTTGGTGATCAAAGATGAATTTTAATAAGGGATAAAATGATTGACTACAGGGGGACTTTAAAACAGTTATTAATTACTAGATTCTACAGCGTAATTAGATTACTGTACTTAAAAGTATTGGATTGCGTATTACTAATTATTTTCTCAATCCCATATCAACCATGACCAGTTGAATAATACAAGGATAGACATAAAAATGCTCTTTGTTCATTCAAATAAATAATATAACATTCATAAATTATTCTTAAACTGACAAAAATATTTCAAGGGGGAAGGTTGCATTAAAAATTAGACGTTAAATTTTGATGTTTAACCCACTATTGTTTTTATATAGAATTGTTCTATAATCTATAAAGTATTTAAAGCAATTACATCAGAAGTAATTGTAATTAAATGATAGAAAAAGGAAGAGTAATCCCATACTTCAGTTATAGTAATCATTACACCCAACACTGATTAAGTACAACAAAAACTACTGTGTATAATACAGTTAGTTTACAAATTAAACAAACCATTATTAAACCAAAAACAAACAAATCAATACAATTTTGGGGAAAATTGTCAAGAAAATGAAGCCAATGCAAAAATTCATGGTCTTAAAACAGGCTTCATTTTGATAATAGGCTTTCATTTTATTTGATGCAAAAACTTTAACACATATTAAGTATATAATTCATATTATCAATGGTGATTCTCATTACTGTAGTACAGAATGTATCTATATTACAAAAATACTGAAGTTTTTTTAATTTAAATAAGTACTATAAATACTACTACTATAATATATAAGTAAATAAATACATACATACATAGGGGGAAACCGGCATGAAAATAATGACACACAATGCAAAAATGTGAGGGTCTTCAAATAAGCTTAATTTAATTTAATGCAAAACNTCTCAATGGTGATTCTCATTACTGTACTACAGTATTTATCTTTATTACAAAAATACCGATTTTTTAAAAATTGAAATAAGTACTACAAATACTACTATATAAACACTTTATACACAAATAAATGAAATTGTCATGAAAATAATGGCACACAATGCAAAAATTGGTGATGTTCTTAAAGTAGGCTTAATTTTGATAACAGCCTTTAATTCATTTTTATGCGAGGTGAAAATATGATCAGGGATTTACCCATATAATGTGTGAGCACTTTAACATGTAACAGCACAATCTCAATCGACACCAAAAGCACAAACGGACTCTTGAAAAAGTGAAGTACTTTGATAATTACATGAGATAATACTGCTTTAAAACCCCGTGAACATCAATTAAAGGTTAAACACCCCCGCCAGAGCCCACTGAACAACACAATTCACCAGCTTCTCATCATAACAACAGCTCAGACACTGCTCTATAACACTCAAATATACATCACACCTGCCACGGCTTGGACAAAATCTCCTTTTCATTTATAATAAAACATACTGAGAAAGTAAAGAAATAAAGAGTAGCATCCACACTGAAACATGACCTTTGCCCAAACATTTTATCTCTGCTGCAAGTTTGACCCTTGTTAAATGTAAAATGTACACGGTGAAACTTTTAACAAGGCATAAATTCACTACACCTCCACAGTATTATGTTATGTGGGAAGACACAGCAGTCAGAAGCACGGACAAAAGAAATGCATCATGAACCAAATTAGATACTGTATATATATAATTTACACACACGTAACATTTTATCTAATGAGTGCATCTTTAAGCGGCACTGATGCTGAGCACTTGCGGGTTGTTTAGTGTTATTTCCAGGAATGCTCGGTGTGTCATGAGTCCCGAGACTGAGCCGTCAGTGGGACAGATGTGCTCTCTCCTGGGACACGGGCTAATGGAGGCGGGCCAGCCAGCCATGGCGGAGGAATTAGCCCCATCACACACACCATCTGCCCGCGCAGGTGCTGGCCAGGGAAACCCCATGAAAACTGACCACCCGTCCACATGGTTTAACGGTGGATCCTGTGACTCAAACCTTATCACACTCTTAAAAATGAATGCTCTTTATTGGCATTGATGGTTCCATTAGGAACCTTTTACATCCATGGAATCTTTTCATTCCATAAAAGATTGTCTATAGCGGAAATATGTTCTTTAGATTTTTTAAATGTTCTTCACACTAAGAAAAAAACAACAAAAAAACAACAACAATGGTTCTTTTAAAGGATTAGTTCACTTCAGAATTAAAATTTCCTGATAATTTATTCACCCCCATGTCATCCAAGATGTCTTTCTTTCTTCAGTCAAAAAGAAATTAAAGTCCTACGTCATACGCCAGCATCCATCTTCATGAACGTGGGGCGACCGTTGCCGGAAGCCAGTTATTTTCATTTATAAAGTTTTAAATATGTATATTTTTACGACAAAACCACACGGATTACCCTCAGAAGGCCTTCGTTTATCCCTCTGGAGCCGGATGGATTACTTTTGAGAAGGATGCATGCACATTTTTGGGACTTGAAGGAGTGGACCGCATAACTTGACATTATAACCACTGAAAGATCTAAGACATTTTCTAAAATAGCTGAAAATGTGTTCGTCTGAAAAATGATTGACATATGCATCTTGAACGGCTTGAGGGTGAGTAAATCATGGGTTTAATATAATTTTTGGCCGAACTATCCCTTTAAGGTTTTTGAGGAAAACATTCCAGGATTGTTCTCCATATAGTGGACTTCAACGGGAACCTATGGAAGCTTGTTTCCGCCACAGAATAAAACATTTTAAAACTTTTTAACTACAAATGCTCGTCTTGCACTAGCTGTGATGCGCCACACATTACGTAATCACGCTGAAAGGCCGCGTGTGACGTAGACGGAAGTACCGACCTAGTGTTTACAAAGCGAGCAAAGACTAAGTCAAAAGCCCTTTACAAAAAAAATATATAATAAAAGGTAAAACAACGATGGCGGACGATTTTGAAGTTGGAGTTTTCCACCCTACCCTACATTTTCCGCCTACGTCAGGTTACCGTCGACCTTTCCAACGTGAATACGTAATGCGTGAAGTCGTGGACGTGCAAGACGAGCATTTGTGGTTAAAAAGTATATGAATGTTTATTTTTTTTTAGAAAATGACAGATGGTTTGGCTAGATAAGACCCTCGGCTGGGATCGTGTAGAGCCTTTGAAGCTGCATTGAAACTGTCATTTGGATCTTCAAACCGTTGGAGAAAAATCCTGAAATGTTTTCCACAAAAACCTTAATTTCTTTTCGACTGAAGAAAGAAAGACATCTTGGATGATGTGGGGGTGAGTAAATTATAAGGACATTTTAATTCTGAAGTGAACTAATCCTTTAATAAGAATTGTTCACTGAAAGGTTCTTTGAGGAACCAAAAATGGGTCTTCTATGGCATGAAACCTTAATTTTAAAGTTTTGTTAGCATTTAATTTGATTTAATTTAACATTTTATGGCCAGCAGCCATATCACCCTGTAGCCCAAGACTGGTTGCCCACTGAAGCTAAGCAGGGCTGAGCCTGGTCAGTACCTGGATGGGAGACTCCTGGGAAAACCAGGTTGCTGCTGGAAGAGGTGTTAGTGAGGCCAGCAGGGGGCGCTCACCCTGGTGTCTGTGTGGGTCCTAACGCCCCAGTATAGTGACAGGGACAGTATACTGTCAAAAGAGCACCGTCCTTTGGATGAGACATTAAACCGAGGTCCTGACTCTCTGTGGTCATTAAAAATCCCATGGCACTTCTCGTAAAAGAGTAAGGGTGTAACCCCGGTGTCCTGGCCACATTCCCTCCATCGGCCATTGCCAATCATGGCCTCCTAATAATCCCCATCCACTGAATTGGCTCTATCACTCTCTCTCTCCTCTCCACCTATAGCTGGTGTGTGTGTGTGTGTGTGTGTGGTGAGCTGTGTCTGCCGTCGCATCATGTGGATGCTCACACTGGTGGTGTTGAGGAGAGATCCCCTGATATGATTTTAAAGCGCTTTGGGTGTACAGTAGTACATATGAAAAACGCTATATTCATTCATTCATTCATTTTAATTCAAATAACAAATATTTTATGTTTTATGGTTTTAGATTTAGTAGGATCTAATAACCCTGGTGCCAGGTGTCATCAAGCGCGTGTCCTTGCTTCCATCTCAGAAGGTACTGAGAAAAATACATACAATGCTGCCGGCACACACGCCTCTGACTGATTCAGATGTTCTCTAGGTCTCTTATGCCGAGCATTTTCAGGGTTTTCCTCCCGTCAAACAGGCACCAGAGTCCCGGGGCAACAGCAGCAGGAGTGTCTCGTGGAGTCTGCGGCCTGGAGGCTCACAGACGGTCTGTGGTTTCACAACGCTTCTGGGAAACAAATCAGCGTCTGAGGCTTAATAAACTGTTTTTACGCCTATGAAAGCTAAAGTCAACAAAAGCATTTCGAAAACACTAGAGTAAATTCTCAAAAAATAGCACAGTCCAGAGGCTGTCAAAAATCACCATAAAAGTATGATTAAAAAACCAGTCCAAATGACACATGCACTATATTTTGAGTCTTCTGAAGCCATATGACCGCTTTGAGTGAGGAAAAGATTGAAATTTAGATGCTAAATGACAGAAAATGTTACCATCCTTCAGCATCAATAACATTAAACTTGCCGTGATGTGGCATTTTTGAATCTGATTGCATTTTATTATGGGGTCAGAAAGATAATTACTGCATTCATTTGATCAACACTACAGTGTAAGCAGTAATACTGTGAAATAGTATTACAATTCAAAATAACTTTTTTCTGTTTGATTATATTTTGAAATGTAATTTACTCCAGTAATGGCAAAAAAATACTTTTCAACTGTAGTGTACTGTATATACAGTATATCTATTTTATTGATATTTTATGGTGGTTTTAGAACCTGACAGATTAACTAATTCTACTGTCACCGTCAACTGGGTGTGTTCACACTTGTAGTTCAGTTTGCTTGGTTTGTTTGGTCAGGACCAAAAAAACCCCCAATTTAGTCCTGGTCAGCTTAGCGTTTAACACTGAATCTAAGGATCCTGAACCTAAAGTCATAGGGATTCATTCACCACCTGATTGGTCGGCTTTTGGCGGCGTTCACACTTATTCAAATGAACCGCACTAACAGAGCAATCGCACCAGAGTTCGCTTTAATCCAACCAAACATGCCAAGTGTGAACACACCCAAATTTATTACCGGATTTTCCTTTAAAGAGAAGTCCAGAAAGCTTCTTCGCTAAGGATTTTAATTACCCTAAACTCATTCCGTGGTTCAATGGGGTCTTGGATTTGTCTTACTTTGCTCTCTCTGACGGGACGAGCGAGTATGTGGGTTTGGCTATACCGCTGGAGGACTGACAAACAACAGGATTAGCTCCCAGTGCCTCTAATTCCACCGGCTGCAAAACAATGCTAACACAAAATGATTAATTCATTAGTTAACACACTCTTAAGTACCCCGAGACAGCCTTGTCTAATTAAAAATGAATTAAACGAAAGAAAGAAAAAACACCAGAGGTTTTTATTTTTTAATTTAGACCAGAGCCAAACGACTGCAGTACCCGCCCCGAGGTGAAGAGGGCGGCGGGAGAACGGATCTGCCATTTGGAGGAACGACTGCTGAAAACCAAACACTCTCTAGAGCCACAAGTTGCCAACCTTGTTATAACTGATAACATTAGATATCAATAATTAATACTCTGCAGTGGCACTGCGGATTATGACAACATCCCACAGGACAGGAACAACACACACAGCTCCTATCAAGATGCTCCATTAATAATGTTGACTAGTGTTTCTAGCTTACTTTACAGGTTTCATTTTTAAGATTTTAGCTGCAGTACAAAGGAGGATGCATTGAGGGATGCATGTTGTAGCATGTTCTGTGTTAGCATGTTAACCTCTGTAAATGCACTGAGAATTTTTGAAAGTTTTCAGTCCATGTGTATCTGAGATGATTTAAATGCACAGAAATATGTATTTTTTTAAATCCAGGAAAACAGGTCAAATGTTTTGATGACTCAACCTGCACTAAATAGATTTTTGTCCAATCAAATGCTCTTAAGAAACTCTTTCACACTAATGCCGACTGCACTCGCAAGCTACTTTTATATTTTGAATTAGTTTAAATTTTTTCCATTTTAATTTTAATTTGAAAGTTTTAGTAATTTAGTTATGTTTTTTTTTTTTGCATGATTTGAGACCCCTGCATTCCCAGCTTTAAGTACTATGTACTTGCATCGAAAAATAAGTACAATGTACTTATTGTGTTGATGTTGTATTGTAAAATACTTTTGCTGCTATTGAGGTGTGATACGGGTAAGGTTACGGACGGGTGTGGTGGCATCGGTGTGTTTGAGGGTGGGTTAAGGTGTAAGGAAAGGGTCAACAGTGTAATTATAAATGTAATTACATAAATTAATTACAGCTGTAATTACATGCAGGTATTTTTAAAATATAAGTACAACGTAAAAACACGTAAGTACACAATAAGTCCATTGTATCAAATTATTAATTTCAATATTAGTACATAGTCGTTAAAGCCCCTTAATATCAAGTGTGACCAAAAAAAAACCCCAACACTTCCCCTTTAAGACTGACTACTCCGTTGGATTTAAAAAATACATAGTTCTGCATTTGCCTTGTATCAAGGGGAAATGGGAAGATGGGAACGGCTGAGAGGGTACAGGGCGTCTGCTACACGGCAAACAAGATTAGAGGTCGATGTAGCAGCTGGGCACTCGTGGCCTGTCGAGAGGCAGAATAACCCGAGATCTCGCCATCTCTCCTCTCCTCTCCTCCTTCAGGGACGGACACGTCAACACCGCTCAGCTGGCGAAACACAAGCCTTCAGAATTTCATCCCTGAATATTAGCCTCGGTAATGGGCCGATCGATCAGGCAGATCAGTTTTTCGGCCTGTCACGACTGATTATAAGGGCAAGATCATCAATGACTATTTTTGCTTGGTGTGAGGCGCGACGCGGCTGACAAATACTGGCATTTTGTGCCCCGGTTTATTTTTTCTCCAATGATATAGATCATGTTTTCAGGCTAGAGCCGGGCGGGGTGATGGGATATATCGTACGACAGTGGCAATGTGTCAACTGGTAGACATACATAATGTTTATATGATGATCGCTAATGCAACACGCACTGCGGCAATGTCTTATTTGTCATTTTGGCTTATGTGTTGTGTGCGTTTGTGCATCTGAAAAGCAGTCAACTTGTCATTTTTTAGTCAATTCAAACTTTGTTTCCTTGGCTGCATTGCTCCTGCGCAGAAATATGACATTGCATGCAATCGCAACACTACAGTACATCTTATTGTTGACAATTGACAAATATGTGATTACTGTAAACAAGCTTTATAGATTGTAATGCAATAGAAGGCAGTTATAAAAGCGCACACTCAGCGCCCGCTTGTTTCCTTTACAACATGTGCAACCATGCGGGTTTAACATTGCATTGAATGTGACAGCAAACTGTGAGCTGTGTATAAAAATTTTATGAACTAAGAAATTCTGCATGAATGAGGCTAGATAAAAAAATATTCATGCTTTTACATGACGGCACTGCTGATCAATTTAGTGTGATGTTGCATGCAAATTGCAGAAATTGTTTGCATTAGAAAAAATTCTCATGCATGCAAAATGAGAAAGGCAGAATATTGCGTGTATGTGTGAGAGCATGTTTCATTGCATCAGAAGCCTTTACCAGTATGTTTCTCAAGCTCCGCCAGCGTGTCCTGGTATTCTTTGATGATCTGGTCGTAGCGAGAGATCACGTCCTTCCGTAGGTTGTCCCAGTGTGGAGAGAGCTCTCCCAGATCTTTCAGCTCCTGTATCCTGTAGGACACAACAAAAATCAATCACCATTTTGTTAGCTTGACTTAAAGCATGCCCATATCGGACATCCGAACAGACCCAAATTCCCATAGACTTTCACTGAGGGGGTGAAAACTTCATTCAAAGCAACAACTAGCCTAGGAAGATGAACATGCTAAAACATGTTAGCCATGTGCATAAAAAATAATAGCAATGTCTTAGCAACATGTTAACATGATAACAGTGTACTAAAACATGTTAGAAACATGCTAAAACATTAACTGTGTTCAAACATGGAGGAATGCTAGAAATGTGCTAAAACATGCTAGTAATGTGCTAAACATGCTAGTAACATGCTAGTAATGTGCTAAACATGCAAGTAACATGCTATCGATGTGCTCCAACATACTGAAAACCTGCTGGTCATGTGTTAAACATGCTAGTAACATGCTATTAACATGTTAAAACAAGCTCAAAATGATAACAGTGTGCTAAAACATGTTATAAAATTGCTAAAACATGTTAACAGTGTGTTAAAACATGCTAGAGGAATACTAGAAATGTGTTAAAATGTGCTATCAACGTGCTAGTAATATTTTAAACATGCTAGTTACATGCTATCGGAGTGCTCAAACATACTACAAATTTGCTAGTGCTAAGCATGCTAGTAACATGTTAAAACAAGCTAAAACATGTTAGAAACATTAACTATGTTAAAACATGCTAAAGGAATGCTATAAATGTGCTAACCATGCTATTAATGCGCTAAAACATGCTAGAAACATACTAATAATGTGTTAAACATGCTACCAATGTGCTAGCAACATGTTTAAACAAGCTAAAACATAGTAGCACCATGGTAAAACATTTTAGCAATGAGCTAAAACATGCTAGCAACATTTTATTGACTTTCTCTGACTTCTAAAACCGTCTAAAGCTTCTCAAAGTTAAACTTTCAGACGGCATTGTCAAGACAACAGCAAGTTTGTCTTTAAACTATGCTCATTCAGTTATAACTGTTCCTGTTCAACATACAACATCCAAAAGTCTGAGAGGACTAGTGAAGCTCTACTTTGCATTCAAAATGCTAATTTTTGCTTTTGCTAATGACAGAAGCACTGGAGCTGACATGATCAAAACCTACTCGAGCGAGAGATGTTGAGCATATTGAGCTTCAACAGAAGCAAGGACTTCTGAATTAGGCTACTGGCATGTTTTAGGCTTTCACATGTATTTTATACACTCTCTCTGAACTTTTTTTTGTTGTTGTTTCTGTTAAGGCTTCTATGAAAACACGTGAAATGCTTTCCTGCGCTAATTCTTGATCTGCGTGCTCACGGTTGGATCTGATACAGTTTTAACGGCTCCATCCTTCAATAAAAACATATCTGCTGCCTAAAACCAGCATTACGCAAAATAGATTAATCAGACACCCTGTGCTCTCGAATATGCCTGAAGACTGAAACGATCAAGGATGTTGTTAAAAAGAGGCTTCAACTCAACTTTACTAGCATTTCTGACATCAAAAATTTGCCGCAGTAAAAAACGAGCCGCGTCTGCCGCTTAGTTTACACAAATGCTTACTTTTCACTGGGGAAGAAGTTGTTTTGAGTTATGAATGCTACGGTACGTTTTTTCAAAGAACCAAGAAACAGCAATTTTCTCATCATATGACCCCTTCAAATCTGTATACACAGGGACTAAAAGCCCCAAAAATATTCCATGGGGTCTTTCAAAAGGGATCACAGAGTATTTTTGCATCCAATTCAACAGGTGAAATTCCCTCATTCAGTCTCATTCAGCAGCAAATATACATAGACGTCTCTCATGTCATGCTTAGAGGTTCTTTAGCTTGACCTACTGTGTGTTGGAGTAAACGTTGTGTCTTTCATGTTGTCATGTGAGGACTTTTACGGTAGATTTGAATATGTTACAGGCTCTTATCTCTCCACGCACACACTGACAGAGCCAGGTCTCATTAATAAAAGGCCCAGGAATCTTTAATTGTGGAGGGAATTTCCAAAGGGAACAATGATTCATTTTCATGTAAATTTAAAGTCTCTGTGATACTTTAATAATAATTTCAGCAATGTGATTAGCATCTTCAAAAGGAGGCAAAGGTGACAAGAGCTGCAGAAATGAGCAGAAAATAGAGAGATTATTGTTTCTATTGAACTCTGTTAAAGGTAAGAGCAGGACCCAATATTTTTTTCCCTAATAATCCTGAATCTTATCCTCAATTATTTAAAGCCTAAGTGGGTTTATGTGCAACTAATATCAAACAGAAAATGATGATTGTTTTTGCCGAAGAGATACCGTTAATTGTTTCCAATATATCAGCATATATGTGCACAACTAAAAGTAGTTTAGCAAAGACATTAAACTGAGTATTTTAACTTAATTTGCAAATATCCATATATCATACAGTATATTAATTTGATATGCTTTTCTTAACCCAACCACAATTAAAGTTCCAAATGTAATTTCAAATCTTAATTGAAGCAATTTGCAACAATATGATTTAAGCATTGATTAACGAAGCAAACGTAATCCACAGTGCGTTTTGTATCTGATGTCTGAAATGTACATATGGGCTCATATGAGTCTGGAAACACCATTGGGTAAGATTTATATCAATCTTTTTAAGTTTATTTTTCAAATTATTAAAAGTTTATATCATTTTTCACACGACACAAATGACGATATTTTGAGGAAGGCTTCAGCTGTTTTTGTTCATACAATGAAAGTCTCTGGGGTCCAAAACAACAAGATTGGACCCCATTGACTTTCATTGTCTGATCACTAAAAAGAAAAAAAAAAACGCTAAGACATTTTATCAAAATAACTACACACCAAGCAACGGTTTCCACGCGATATCTCCAGAGAGGAAAAAAATAGCTTATAGAGGATGAAATATACGATAGCAAAAATCGTACCGTGTGCCGACTTAACCCTCTGGTGCTGTTCGAGTGTCGGTCAAAATGAAAGATTTTTTTTTTTTTTATTTCAATGAAATGATCATACTATATTTTAGTTCATTAATGTTTTTGATTCAATATTTTGTATTTTAGGGGATTTGGAATCCATTTATTCACTTTTTCGGCATTAAAGACAACACTTGGCAGATTAAACAAGTTGTGTTCCAAATTTGAGGTTGATATCTCAAAAAATGAGCTTTCAGTAAGATTTTGTTTGGATGCAGTACCAAACGTTTCCCATTCATTTTCAATGCGGTCATTTTTGACCGCTAACAATACAAGTGTGACCATTTTCGAATCATATACATGATTTTTGTGTGTGTGTGTGTGTTTGTTCACACAGCAAATACCAAAACATTTATCAAGTTTCGTTTCATTCCAATGGAGTAAAAAAATTCTAAAAAACATAAAACGTAATTTTTTTAAGTAAAAAAACAGCACCAGGGGGTTAAGAGAGGTTTTCAAAGATGTGCTGAAATGACATGTACGGTTTCATCTGAGGTTTAACAGGATAAACAGTGCAAATTAATGCAGTTAATTTAATGCTTCATGCATACAGTCAGTCTCTTTCAAAAGACACAGAGAGGCCTTCAGAATGATCTATTCTGGTCTCGTTCTCATGGTCAAACAATGGTTATCTAAGGAAAATAGGTGAGAAGGAATTGTTATTACTTCATGCCGAGCCAAAGCTGTTAAAAGTCAGAGAAGATCTTGTGCCGAAGTTTGTCGAGCCACTTAAAAAGCATCATATCTACCATCTTTTTTTTGTTCAAAGGCTCAGACTTGAATTGTAATGCCGCTTTATCAGAATGTGCTTTGGGTGGAGCGGTGGCGATAATAAAAAAGAGATTTGTAGCGGAAAGAACGCACACGGGGAGGAAGCGGAGGAAACTTCTGTTTCATATTTTATTGGGTTTGGGTGGATGAAAGACACACTGATAAAGAGCAGAGCTGAAACAAAAGATCTAAGTGGTATTGGAGTTAAAAAAGCACATTACTTTGGCAGACGAGAGAGGAGAACACTGGAATTATGTCTATGTGTTTTTGTACAGCGGGCCATCGTGGAAGCAGCCACTCCGAAGCCTTCATTTCATGGTGCGTTACGGCCACCGTTCACTTTCAATCACCGGAGGCTTTGTGTCTGCAATCAATTCCAGAAATGTGAAGGGAATAATAATTAACAACAGTGCTTTCGAGTGACGGACACTAGCGGTGAAAGCAGACTAGTCTCGATGAGCACTTGCTTGTATAATGACGTTTCTTTATACAAGCGTTCCCTTGAGTTTACGTTCGGCTACTTCAAGAGAAAAGCTGATGATTTCCAGAGCACTGATATTGCGGTTAGAGGGGGGAAAAAATCATCATTTTGAGTTGATAAAGTAATACACTGATGATGAAACTGCAAAATACACTGACCTCAGGGTTAATTGATTTAAACAAGGGAAAAAATATAATTTGGAGAGATAAATGCCAAATGATGTGATAAAAATGTCTATTTTGTTCTCTCCGAAATAGCGCTTTCTCCTGCCAAAACCTGTCAATGTTAAAAAAAGAGTGAATGTAAAGAAAAAGTGAGTCTCAGCACAGCCCTTCAGCGAACATTATCACATCAACACTGCAAACAAACTGGCCTATAAACCGTGGAGAATGAAAGCTATCCGTCATTCATCTCAATGCACGAGGCATCTTTTAAATGCGATTGTCATGTGACTAATCACTCTGTAGCCAAATGACATCAGACTGGGGGCAACACAGGAACACACACTATCCTGAACGGTGATGTCAAAGACAGCAGACAGGGAACTAATCCAAGTATATAAAGCAGCGTATAAAGTATGAAGTAAATGGACACACTGGCAAAACATTGATTAAAATACTGGATGAAAAGTATTTCTTACAGCAAACGGGGAAAAGTTGAAAGAAAAAAAGTCAATTTATGAAATGATAAAAATTTAAGTAAACATTATTTATATATTTACTTGCATATTGATTTTTAATTCACTTTAAAAAAATAAATAAATACCAGACACTGGCAAAACATCTATTATGGTATATAATGAAAAATTGCGACTTTTTTCTTACAAGATAGAAGAAAATATGTACAAGCATATTTCAATAGAAGAAAAATGTAAATTAAATAATTATGTATTACATTTTTTCAAGGAAAATTGGATTTCTCAATGCATGATCCCTTTAAGCAAGCAAATAGCTTTAATTTGGATGTCATGTTGACTGGTGAAGGACACATGCACTGAAGAATGACACCAGATTCCACAGTGAATTTGCATTGACGTCAGTCCGATGAAAGCGCAAATAAACACTGATAAACAAAAGCAGACAAAGCTCTCTCTCATTCATAATAAACAAACACTAGCTTTTTACNAAAAAAAAAAAAAAAAAAAAGTGAGTGTCTGGGCAAAAGCCGGTGCCGTGATGTTGTGGGTGGATGCCAGTTACAAACCCCGAGTATGACTAACATTAACAGTGATGCTTAGCAAACACAGCTAACGATACACTATCAGCATCGCGTTGTGTTCAATTTCTTCATTTTTCCAAACACATTGAGACATGAAGCTCTTTTAAGCGCTTATGCCATTGTGGTTAAACCAGAGCCAACAAAAGCAGCAGAAACGAGCTTAAAGGTGAATGTGGTGCCTGGGCTGATAATGAGATGTCTAGGGATAGAAATGCCTGCTAAAGTTACCAGTCTGTAGCAGGGAGAGCAGGTGTGGAGGCCAAATAGCCTCCCTGAATAATGCACACATGATGATAATTGCTTAGCAGGGTCTGATCTATGGGAGCTCCAGTCTGGGAATGTGCGTCTCGCCGAGTTAACGATCTCAGATTCTTCAATGGACAAACACACACGTCCTGGTCTGGCTTACAATGATTTTGTTGTAGATGAAAACTATGTGTCTATGCTAATATCTGTCGACTTTGGGGAAGTTGCTGCAGATAATGGCGCGTGCTGAGGAGTGTTTTGCATGTGCATAAAGCCAGAAACTCTGGGGAAAGTGCGAGAGCAGGAAACAAAGAGCAAATTAAGCAGTGGGATCTTTCAGCATGTTGCTCTGCAGTGAGAAGCAGGCTCACGAATGGTTTAATATTGGGTAAAAATCTGAACTTAAAGAACTGACTCCATTCGTGTGAATTTCAAATGAATTGACTACGTATTCAACAGGATTTTGAACTGCAATGACAGGAAGCAGAATTTATTGAAATTAAATCACAGAATCGCACAGAAGTTTTAGAAACAATAAAACATTTTTAAACGATTTATGACTATGAATGGGGATTGGTGACAGGGTTTGAGGAGTCCCGCCCAAAAAAATTGCATTGTAACTTTTTAATATATATATATATATATTAGGGCTGTCAAACGATTAATCGCGATTAATCGCATACAAAATAAAAGTTTGTTTTTTTCATAATACATGTGTGTGTAAGGTGTGTAATTATTTTCTATATATAAATACACACATATGCATGTCTATATTTAATAAATATATGCATGTATATACTGTGTATATATATTTAGATTATATATAATTTATATTATATATAAATATTTTATGTATAAATAACACATTTTCTTAAATATATAAATGCATGTGTGTGTATTTATATATAGAAAATAATTATACTCCGTACACACACATGTATTATGTAAACACAAACTTTTATTTTGGATGCGATTAATCGCTTGACAGCCCATATACAGTATATATATATATATATATATATATTAGTGGTGGGCCGTTATCGGCGTTAACGTGCTGCGTTAACGCGAGACTCTTAACGCGCGATAAAAAAAATATCGCCGTTAATCTATTCTCCAAGTTGGGTTGGGAGATGACTCCCAAGCTATATACCAAGCTTTATAGTCAAGCTATGATGACGCAATCTACCCGCGGCCGCGAGGTAAACCCACGGCTGCAACGCATATTTCGTCGTCATTTTAAGTAACGGCTGAAAGTGAAAGTGCAACATCCATTATTTGGACTTGGTTCG
>JAPMNU011426751.1:334-10469 GCA_029874995.1 Alburnus alburnus | reverse complement strand
ACTCTCCTCTCTCCTCTTAACTAGTCTCTCCTCTTAACTAGACTCTCCTCTCTCCTCTTAACTAGTCTCTCCTCTTAACTAGACTCTCTTCTCTCCTCTTAACTAGTCTCTCCTCTTAACTAGTCTCTCCTCTTACAGTTGTGGCCAGAATGAATGGCACCCCTGGTAAACATGATTGGATGGCTGTAAAAATAATTCTGCATGTTTTATCTTTCATTCAAAATATTTGCAAAATCCAACCTTTCATTGAAGATTGTTGAGCTTAATCAGGGCAATAATTATGAAGTTCCAATCAACTAAAGATGTTCTGAATCTGTCGAGGACATGTGTTTATATCGTCCTAATGCCAGATTTTCAGTGAACAAAGACTCTCCAAGAGTCACAGATGGAGAATCACAGAGATGAGTGAGTCTTGGGCTCAGAAAGCCTAAACATCACCACATGTTGTTTGGGAGGGTTTAAGAAAAATCCTCCTCCTGATCTCCGAACTCATCAGGCATTACAGAGAAAACTCTGACCTGTTATCTGGAAAAAGGTTTTTAATAAAAGGGTGCCAATAATGACGTGTTTTGGAGAAAAGCATTTATTTCATAATGTGATTTCCCCACCACTTTCAATTCTTTTACTTCAATGAAAGATTAGATTTTTGCAATTAAAAAAAAAAAAAAGAAAGATCAAAATGAGAAAACAATGCAGATTAATTTTTACAGTCATCTTTGATCATATTGACCAACGAGGTTTAAGACTTCTGTCTTTTCCCCAGTAAAAGTTGCTCTCTGCAGCTCTGGTAATAGGCTTTAAGAGAAAACTCTATCCTAGAACTTTCTGCTGCTATTTAGGAGAACTCTTAGTGCTAAGATGTTTTGTGAATACAGCCCCTGATAACTTTAAACGAACGTTCTATTAACGTTACTGGAGGAATGTTTGCTCATAACGTTGACAGAACGTTCCCTGTTCGCTGCGGTCAGATCATCTCGTCTGGTGTGAATCACAGGAGCTGAACTTCTCATTATCTATTAGCTTAGCTTATCAGGGGTGACCAACGACGTCAACTCCATCTCAGCATCTTTGTGAATACTTTTTTTTTTTTTAACTCTTACCTAAGAACTTATTTTCCTGCTGCTATTTAGCAGACCTCTTTGTCTGATCTGCTGGAAACCTTCATCATAATAGAGATCAGATCATCTCGTCTGCTGTGAATCACAGGAACTGTGTGATAATGCAGCTGAACTTGCAGAGCATCCGGTGCCTTTATATGGACTTCCGTTGGTTCGCTGTCCTCGTATAATATGTTCTCTTTCTCCTCGGTACCACTGCTGTTGTTGCCAATGGAAACGGTTTCCTGGCAACCAGCATCTGCTGAGCGATGACACGCTGAGGTCGTTCTCCCAGTCCAACATCAGCCACACACACACACACACACACACACACATTAAACACAGGTTCTGTTCGCTGATGCAGTGGGTCTGACGGATGATTCAAATACATTTGAACGCTCTGAGCGGATGCAATCATATCTGAACTCCATGAACCGTCAAACATACTGTAACTATCAGAACTCAAAACTTTCTTTCTTGAAATGAAGGACAGTCTCCTTCTGTAGAAGTGAGAGATTATGAATGATGACTGGATTGAACTGAGAGACACACACTCACACACAGCAGAACATCTCAGTCACTCCATCACTGTCATCAAACGCTCTCCTTTGCTCCTCAGATCACAAAATATGTGGAAAAACTTTTTTTCTTGGTAACGTGAATGTTAAACAACTGGGAATAAAGTTAAAACTCTACAGAGTTATGAAAGAAAAACCAAAGTAAAATGTCGAGGCAGTGATGATCCTGACCTCTGACCTCTCTCTCTCTCACACACACACACACACACACACACACACACACTGTACATGTTACCCTTAGGAGATATCATTAGGAAGCATGATTTCTTCACAACCAGACGAAACTTAACAAATCACTAAATTAACAGAATGCACAGCTGATATAAAAAAATTGGATGACTAGTAATTTCCTTAATTCTTTAATTCCTTAATAACTTCTTAATTCTGAAAAAACAGAGATTTAAATTATTGGACCAAAAACCTACGCATGTAATAACCTAGAATACTGTCTAACACTTGATGGCTGCTCTGTTAAGTCTTCGTCGCCGGTTAGGAACATGTTGGTTTTAAATTGCTTGAAAAATAATTGGAATCAATCATTCATAAAGGAAAATACAGTTAAGAGCAATATGTGCTGTCATATAGGCTGGATAAAATTATAATGAGAACATTAGAATTGTGTGTTTGGGACATGGATTTTAATGATGAGACTTTTGTTTTTGTAATCAGGCTCTCAAAAATTATATAAAAATTTGGATTTAGATTTTTCGACCAATATATTGGTTATCGGCTCTCAAATATAAAGAATTTTCGGTTATCGGTATCAGCCAAAATTTTCATTTGGGTGCATTCCTACTTAATATTCAACAATATTATTGATTTGACTGTACTGACGCTGCTGTGTGAGAACTGAACTTTTAAGATGTTCTTAGATGTTGCCATGCGGTTGCTAAGGTATCCTGAGTAGTTGCTATGCGGTTGCTAGGGCATTATGGATGTTTTTAGCGTGTTTCTCCCTGTCCAGAGTGAAAGGAGTCCTGCAGCCTCGGGTCTCCGGGATCCACTGGTCTGCGGGAACGTCTCGGATCCATCAGAGTCCACTGTTTTCTGCTGCAGGAGGTGAAGTGAGTCAGTGAGTAAAGACTCATTAAACACACCTGAGAGTGAGTCTGCCCCAGCCTCTCTAAGGGTCGTTTCTCCGCTGAGTGATGTGGAAGAAAGGATTGAGTTGAGTCCCAGTGGTCTCCGTCGAGAGCTGTTCCCCGCGGAGAAGAATTGCTCTCTGAATCTGCTGGCATTTGGCCGTGACGCAGAAACACAGCTGTAATCCACTTTCACATTCACATCAGCCAGATCACATGACTCACAATATTCAACAGCGCAATTACTTTCTCTGGGCTTGAATGAAACAAGACAAAAACCCACACAAAGCTTCGAGTGGCACATTCATACCGTCATGAGGAATTAAATAACACCCCAGCACACAATTACTGAGAGTGTTTCTGCACTCACATCCAGCCCTCTCTGACACAGTGCATTATGGGTCGCCTTCTGAATGCCACTGACTAACTGCATGACACACATGAGGTTTGACTCCAACAAAAGGACGGAAATGAATGTTGAGGGGAAGCAAGTGGTGATCATCAACCCTTGCACTAGTTCACAATGCAAAAAAATTATTTTCTCTCTCAGGATTTTCATCTTGTCAGTACAAATATCTAAACATTCTTTAAAATGTATCAATAGAGTTTATGGTTAAAACAAGAAATATCCGCCATGAACTAGTTTTCCCTTTGAATTTAGAATATTTTTCTGACCCCATTGGCAGATATTTGTTCAAGATTTAAGCTCAAACTCACTTCATTTTCATACATTTTAGACTTAATATGTTCAGTCATTTTGCTTCTCAAGTAAATGTATCTTGATTTAAGAATGTTTTTTGCAGTGGGAATTCTGTAGTCCTTTACTCGCTCTCATATGCCATGACTTTATTTCTTCCTTTTCTATCATGGGAAAATGAAAGAAACCTCAGACAATCATTCTTGTGTTCCATACGGTTTTAAGGGTGAGCAAACGATCTCAGAATTTCGTGGTTCGTTCCTTTAGCCTTCACCAGTCTTGTTTGTTTTTATAATTAACTGTGATTGATGTAATGAGTTTGTTGGCATATCCAGTGTTTTTGCTCTCTTTCCTTTATAGATTCCTGTAAACAAAGGAAATCTTTCCTGAGAGAAGGAGCCTGATGCTAATGAGCAAAATGCAGATGGTCATTAGTTTTTATCCTGTATAGTTCTTGTGTAATCTTTTGCTCATATTTAGAACAAAATGGAAATAGGCCCATAGTGGATAAGTACATTTACATTTAGTCATTTAGCAGACGCTTTTGTCCAAAGCGACATAGAAATTAGGACTAAATTAAGCAAGTCATTGTGAAGAGGCAAAAACAACGCAAGAAGTGCTCAAAATACAAAGTTCAGGCATTGCTCAGAGTAGCATAAGCCCGATAAGGGAGGATTAAAGGAAATGGAAAGAATTTAAGTGCTCACGGAAGGTTTTCAGCTGTCTTTTCGATGTTGTCAAACTAAAGCACAAAGTATATTAACATTGATGACCCTAATTTAGACATTAAGCAAGAACAAGACATCTTACTTTGGCAGCATTTCTCAGAAAGTACTATCATTACAACTGCTGTCTGTGATGTGTGTCAGTTTCATATATTGAATGATTGGTGGTTTGATGCTTTCATAACTTTGATATGTTTGCGTGACATGTCAACTTCTGACTCAACCGTTCACGTGAGTTTGGGGCGGCACTGAGCAATGGCGGACGTCAGGGAGTCTCCAGGAAACCTGTCTGAAAACACTCATTATATTTGGTGCTGCTAGTGCTACAGAAACCACATTTTCAGTCAAGAAAGTGAAGAACAGGCAGTCAGTAATTTTAAGTTCTTTTATTTTATTAGAAACTAGACACTTTTACCTTATTGTTCTTAAAACTGTACAATCACAAGAGGAGGTAAAACACACAGAGAGACTCTGTTGCTGGAGATTCAGACAGACATCGGGAACCTCACGCTAACAGGAGACGCGAGGAATATCAGCACACACACACAGAGACACACACAGGTCTAAAAAACAAGACGACCGAGGGTTCAGTGTCTCAGCAATATGGAGAAATCAGTACAAAACTCTAGGGCATTTTCCTGAAGCACAGTCAGATATATCTCTAAGCTATTACTCTGTGTAGATATCATATTTTTCTTTCCTGAAAGTTCTTTTAGCAGCAAGACACAGCGTCTTGTTTTGTCCTTCATTTGATAGCTAATATAGTCCGAGAACAGTGTTGTCATAAAGGTTTCTATAGGGTCTATAAAGGCGATATAAAACTCTGAAAATGATTAACAAAACCTGACAAGATTCTGATGTCAGTCCTGCTTGGGCATCAAGCATTTGTCCTCATATTGCACTGATGCCAGTCAATGGTTTGGCATATCTACTGCACCGGGACTCTCTCCCGTAACGTGCGCTGGGGATCCGTTCACAAGGCCGTAGAAAGAGCCGCTGGTGGGAATGGAGGGAACACAGTGATCTGATCCAATGGAGCAAAGGAGAAAACAACAGCTCGTCCGCAAAGAGTCCAAGGCTACACAGTCACTGCTGCTCCGCCTACATTACCCAGAATGCTGAGCTCATGCTGGGATACTCCATCCTGCTGCTGTTTTGGGAATGACTGAACAGTTTCATACAGTTCTTGAAAATAAACTTCGATGAACAGAAATATGCTCAAAATCATAACATGATCATAAGAACGAAGGAATAACATTAATAATAATAATAATAATAATAATGATAATAATACACACTACACTAATAACAGAGGAATCATGATGCTCTTATAGTCTTTTTCAAGTTTTCAGTACAATTATTTCCCCAAAGTTTGATGGAAGCGTCCAAAAATGCTCCATGCAGAGCGCTAAAAACGAACACCACAGCGACGGCAGTTCATGTGTGTCCATTCGGCACAGCTCACAACCCCAGAGGCTCATGGGAGACGACCGATAGATCGCTCTGGAAGGAGCCCCAAAGGGCCAAACTCGAGCAGCCGAGAAAGCTGACGACCCTCCTCTGGGAAGATTCGCCCATCCCAAACCGGAGCTGTGGAAAAATGAACGGGCACAGGCGGGTGTCCACGCCACCTCCTGGACCAGATGGAAGAGTGTTGGGAAAAGCTCTCGATGAACCAACCAGAAACTCTCCTGGCACGGAAAACCTTCAGACGCCTTCTAATGATCATCTAGAGCTGAGAGCTACTTCTGAAGCTGGAGAGACACGTATTGAAATGACAGACGGGTACAGCACTCCCCTCTCGGGTTCCTCTCTACCTCTCCGCCCTCTACATGCTCATCCCTTCATTTCTGCTCTCTTTCCCAAATCAAATTCAGACCGAGGTGTTCAGGGTTAGATGTGGTTCCCTCACACCTCTGTCTGCAGGTCAATGATGTCTTGGCCCACAAGGGGAATGGATGCTCCGGCCTTCTCCCACTCCACGCCCTGGAGATCCAGAGGAGACGCCTGAAGCGGCTCCATGTCCTTTCGGACCCAGGCAGGAGGAGACGCCTGCGTCCGGCTCATGCTCTCCCAAGAGCGATCCATGGCTCCCTGCTGCTTATCCTGGAGAGAGACATTGAGAACAGAGTTGGACATGGCGTACTCGGCAGGGAGTGGGAAAACCTCACAGGCAGTCAAAAGACTGGGACACTTACGCTATGGTTTGTCTTGTCACTTCCAGCTGAGGAAACGCTCCATCTGACAGACTGCAGAGAGAAAATAGCATTAATCCAAAGTCCGAGCCAAGAGGTTCCCATATGTTCTCGTTTCCAGAAAGTATTCAGAGTTCAATCATGGAAAGTTCCACATATGACCGTCTGGTTCAGCGGCTCACCTTGCTGTCGGAGGCCGGTGACTCCCTGTCCTTCTCAGCGTGATGCATTTTTCTGTTGAGGTCCTGGAACATGTTCTGGTGGCGCTTTCGGGTGTGCATGATTTTCTACACGAGAGAGAAAGAAACACTTATTATGGTACTGTTGCAGATGTGCATTTAACTAGTGCTACAAAACTCTGAAAGTGAGTAATTACCTCAAAATCAAGTTCTGCATAACGGGATTTCTGCCTCTGTGAGAGTAAAACAGGCAAGCTTTAATATCACATCATGCAATAATCATGTAATTCATCAGACGAGGTGTTCACTGGGTGTGGCATTAGCAAGAATGAACGGCGCCTCTTACCCCCTCGCTGACTTCCAAAGAGCTCATAGACAGGGTGGAGATGGTTTCACTCTTGGACATCATGGAGTTCATGGAGTCAAAGGTGTCGCCCAGACTGCTGGTCACGTGACTCTCGCTGGAGATGTTGTGGATGTTCTGAATGGGCGAGTCACGCTCCGAGTACGACACGCTGACGCGGTCGGCGGGGAGCGTTTTCACGGCGTAGGCGGCTTGCGGTTCGGCGAAGGTTCCACTCAGATGCATGAGGCGGGCCTGCGGGAGCTCGGTGCTGATGTTGTACTTGCCGGAGCCGCTGGAGTCGTCTTTGGGTTTGGCGCGGAGGGTGGAGGTGGTGTTGGGCAGGAGCACGTAACCGCTGCCGTCAGGACAGACGCTCTCGGCCTGAGCGAGGGCCAGATCCACGTCCAGCTGCTTGAAGAGCTCGCTGTCACACACATACACAGGTTTCCCGCAGGACGGGTCGACCCCGCGACCTTTCTCTCTCCGCAGGGTGAGTGTGTGGCTGGAGTACTCGGGAACGGGGGGGAAGTGGCTCTTTCCGCTGGGGTTGGACGGAAGGGTGTGGAAGTTTGGGCCGAGTGGCAGGGGAAGCTGTGGGGGGGGCATCTTCTCCTCGGAAGAGCTCTTCATTCCACCTGAAGGGAAGCGGACAGACAGGTGAGACCGAGGCATGTGCAATACAGTCCCCCTAACCCATCAGTTATCATGAAGACTTTCATGCTCTTTGTGGTTTGTTTGCTTACCTAGTCGGTTTGAGTCGCTATCCTTCTCAAAGTCAGACTGCACACGAGAAAGAAAGATAAGAAATTCAATATTTGAAAGTCAAGTCAAGTCTCCTTCATTCAGCTTTACAGTGATAAGATTACAGTAGCAGAGATTGTTCAGGCTTTACAGCAGATCTCGAATAAAGTTATTGTCCAGATAAAGTTAGTTTTGATTGATTCACTTCCGTTGTAAAGATCATTAGTTATTAACTTAGGGGCCGCTAACACACACCGCTCTCACAGAAAACCCTTAATGCGTTCCGGCCGCTCATCCGCACAAAAACAGTGTCTGAGGCTCGAGAACGCAAACCTTGAAACAGGTTCCAATGCTGAAGGTGTGCGCATGCTCATTACATGTTCAGCCAATGCTAACATGTGAACAGCAGAGGATGCTTGCGTGCGCACTCACCATGAGCTGCGTGTGGGCGTTCTGCAGGGAGCTTCCGGAGTCGCCGTTCCCGTCATCTTTACGATCCACAACACGGCATTTCACCGCCTCCTGAACCTGAAACACACACACACGTATGAGCTCTGGCACACTCACACACACGTTAAACACACACATGTGCTGCGGTCATGAGCATGCTAACCTCGCGGCGCAGGATGCAGTGCACCATGACAATGATGAATCCCTCCAGGGAGTCGAAGACAGCGAAGAGGATCTGGAAGAGAGCGGAGCGGCGGTCCGTGATGGCCAACACCGCAGACATCCAGGTCAGCGCCAGGAGAGGCAGGACCACGCAGGAGCTCCACAGCGACGCCCTGCAGGACAGCGCGTTAGCACAACATCCAGCTGGAGTGTGTGGTGTTTCATTAGGTGTGTTTAGTGTTTCTTACCCAGCCCTCTCTTTCAGCTTGACGTCTGTGATGCCGTCTTTGGATACAAGCTTGTTGAAAACCAGAATACCAATCACCATGTTGACCTGAAAACACACAGGAGACGTCAGTGCTCAGTTCAGTTCTCATATAATGGTGTCGATGCAGGAGATCAACAATATTTTGTTGAATATTAAATGAAATGTTCACGCAGTGACCGTGAGCGTCTCCTCACCAGAACGACAGCAGCCGCCGGACCCACGAACGAGTACAAGAGACCGCCCTCGAGAGACAGCCAGCAGCTGCGGAGAACAAGAGCACAGCGTTAAACTCACTAAAACACACGCGGAGAGAGAGAGGCGAGAGGAACGGGATGGGGAATACTCACTAGTTGACGGTGCCGTAGCCTTTAGCTTTGGTGAATCCGACGGAAACGGCGACGACTAAAGCGGGCAGACCTGAGAGAGATCCAGAGAGAGAGAGAGAGTTAGACACCATCCCGACCGAGATCCGGCAGAATCAGCACCAGCACACACACACACTCACACACACACACACACACACACACACACACACACACTCACCCCAGCCCAGGCACAGGAAGCGTTTGCGGATGATGCGGTTTCGCAGGCGGCCCGTCACGGCCATGTAGGACTGCCACGCCTCGGTCAGGACCCAGCAGAACGAGGACAAGAAGAAGAAGTGCAGCAGCGCCGCCACCAGCGCACACGTGACCTGAGAGAGAGAACCAGAGGTGAGCCGGGGGCAAGAGCTGAAGGAGGTCAAGGTCAGGATCAGGATTGGGATCAGGGTAGGGGTCGGGATCAGGTTTGGGATCGGGATTGGGATGATGATCAGGATCAGGGTCGGGATTGGGATTGGGATCAGGGTCGGGATCAGGGTCGGGTCGCCTCACCTTGTTGCGCGCTTGCGTCTGACTGATCAGAATGAGGGCATTGGAGCAGATGATTGACAGACAGAAATTGATCAGGATCACTGAACGCTCAGAACGAATGTACCTGAGAAGAAAAAGATGATCAATGAAAACCAGTCAGTCCAACCGAGCGGTTTTAAACTGGGCTCCAAAAAGTTTGAAAGGATCCAAATGATTAGTCAATCAATAAATGAATAATATCAATCAATCATTATGATAAGTTTCTTACTTCCACACGGAGACATAGATGATGATGAGGAGGAGGAGGGTGAGGGACGACACCCCGCATCCCACGATTAACGTAACCGACGGCAACAGAGACCTATCCATGTTCTGCGGAGAAACACAGTAAGGTCAGTGTGAACACACACACACACACACACACACACACACAGAGATCTCCCTCAGGACAGGATGACTGGCAGAAACAGGGCAGCTCATATGAAGGAGAAGTGAAGGTGAGAGACGCTCCACATTCCCTCACTGCTGCCCCACATTAGCACAGTTAAACGTGTGTGTGTAACACACACACACACACACACGCACACACACACACACACACACACGTCTTTTGAACCATTTTTAAACAGCACAACGCGTCTAAACAGCACGCTCCGTTAATGCGTGTAAAGGGAAGCGTTCTGTCTGGACGCGTCGCGTTGCAGTGCAGAGTTGTTTTTTTCCTCTCATGCTGATAACCGAATTACAGCGCGAGGCTGCGG
>JAPMNU011426698.1:0-24094 GCA_029874995.1 Alburnus alburnus | reverse complement strand
CACACTCATCTCATACACCTGCAGCTCATTCACATACACCCATATAAACCTCTGTCACTCTTCAGTTCACTGCGAAGTATTGTATTGCCCTGGCTTTCAATTCCAAGCGTTTATCTCTGTGTTTACTGATCTGATTTCTGACCTAGGACTGTGTACCCCGACCTCTGATCGTTCTCTGCCTGTCTTGACCTGGATCGCTTATTGGACTTTACCTTTTTGCTGCCTGCCCTGACTTCTGCCTGTGACCTCGTTCTGCCCTGTCTGTTCTCCGTTGTTCTGATTGCTGTTGATTTACCCTGCCTGTTGACCATTCTAATAAAGAGCTGCAAATGGATCCTTCCGCGTCCTCCACTTCATAACACATACATTATTAGTGGATACATTTTTTATAATCTTTTGCACATGAAGATACCTTACTATATCTACTTTGGGGTGCAAAAATACACTTGTGAATGTTTTGGTGAAATTTATTTTATTCTGATAATATCGTTATCCATGAAAAAATTGAACATTTGAAAAATGCAACACAAAAAGTATCTTTTTGAAGACCTTAAAAAGGCAGAAAAAACTTTGAATGTAAAAAGCCTATGAATTACTGTTCAGTTTAGTAAATAATAACTTTTTTCTCTTGTTCACAGTACCAGCACATGCAGTGTGGTTGTGAGGGAGATGATGCAGTCGACAGAATGCCAGTCTTGGAGGAACAAGAAACATCTCCCCACTGCAGTCGCCGAGGGATCTCTGCCCAATCTGATTACTGCATTTGTCAACCTGCCACCCTGTTCTGCAAGTAAACAAAGCCAACACCAGATAAGACCCTGCCGACTCCTTCAACGCTGCTCGAGACAATTCCACTCGAATGTAAATGTACCCATCCCCCCTATATACAAGCTAATGCACACAGGAGACGCATTGGAAAACAGCCAGGATGCTTCCAGTTCTGTTTATCTGATGGACAGAAGACAAAGGTCTACATTACAATCAAGCTCTAATGCATTGCATTACACATGCCACATCCTCAGAAGACTTCTGGTCATGTCCTAGTCTCTGCCCTGAAAGGCTGCAACTATAGCTCAGTTTTTCTGGATTTTCCTATTACAAGACTGTCCCAGCTATTTATTTTTCACTTTGTTTTATTGCTGGTTCCTAAAGGCTCAATTCAAGAGTGATTGCTGACTAAAGTTCCTGAAGCCTGGACTTGGGTTTATACCAATATGTCTTGTAATACTCTCTGGTGACTGAACAGTCTGACATTCCTTATCAGGAACTGATGGTGGTAAAAAGAGCGGTATGGCTCACGATTAGTGTAATCTAATTAACATATGTTTACAACATCATAGAAATGATTTCCTAATCTGAAAAGAGTCTCATGTATCAGGATTCAAACCAAGGGAAGGCTGTGTTGCACTTTCTTAGAAATCGCCTTCATAATGTCAATATCAATTTACAGTGTCCATTTTATGCTCATAATTAATTGAAATAAGGATGTTCAGTTTGTAGTTTGTTGTCCCGGAAAAGAATGATCATTTTGAATGAGTGAAATAAGGTTTGTATTACCATTACTTGAAGAGTTTTTACATGTTTTCTTTTTTACTACATACATTATTATTATTACTATTATTATGATATAAATTGTATGATACCACCTAAGCACATTTTTATGTACAATAGTTTAAAAATCCACATTTAAGGTATGACCCAATCATTTTCTGGAACACAACGAAAAAGTATTTTCAAGTAATGTTGACCACATATATCCAAAACCACTATTTTAAAAACCCATTAGAAATTCCTGAGGGAAAAACTACTATAAATCTACAAATTGATATCATAACTGAGGGGCTCTATTGCAATAAAGAATGATTTGCAGCATATAAACATCATGACATAATTAGTGCCTTTTCAAAGTCATCATGAAAATTATGTCGTGAACTGTACAAAAGCACGCGTTTCATGGTGCAAACAGACACATGACTGAATTGCACCTTATTAGAAATGTATTGTCTTATAACAAAGGATTGAAGATGTGATACTTTATTATTGATTTGAAATAACTGTGTATTTCTATTTAGAGTGGATGTGAGCTCATAAATCAAGCTTTTACTCAACTTTCATTTACACTGTGGTCCAAACCAGGCCATGTCATCAAGGCAGCAATGTTAAAACACATATTCCTTATAAATGATTAATATTCTGAATGAGGTCCATAGGACACACAATTCTTATAACCATTTTTTTTTTGAAAGACAAATGAACAACAGGGATCTAGTGAGGCCCATTGTGAATACGTCTGAAGACTCATTTTATTTGCATTTGATTGTGTTTACAGTAATCAGACTTTCATGAATTCTCTCTCATGTACCTTTAAAAGCCCAAGAGTGTACAGAGCAGGAATCTTTGGAAGAGGAATCATTATGCTCAGGCTGAATATGCTGCACATCTGTGACTAAAATAATAATCTTGTATGTTGTAAGTAGTTATAGTAAACATTTAAGATATACATATGATGTTAAGATATGTGATGGGAAGCCCCATTAAAATGCTGTTTTAACATAATCTTGTATTGAGTAATGACTTTGAATTTTCAAAGTCTAAATGAGGAAATAATTACTTTGCTGCAATTAGAAAGAACTCTGGGGGAGTCATAAAATGGAATGAAGATACAGGTCCATCAAAAAGGAATGGAATCAAAAATATATAATGCGAAAAATTGGTAGATGTTAATTATATTCAATAATAATGATGTTTTTTTTTTCAGATTCCAAAGAAGACCAAAACGGCGGATTCATTCTAGACCCTTTCAGAGGAGACAGGTACTCCAAATTAGATTTTATTCTTATCTCAAACAACATCCGTGCTGATGAAGATGTATAAACATAAAGCAAAGCTTTCCCCTGAAAGCATGCATGTCATCTCACACCTCACCATAAGTGCCTGAGGAACTCGCACCTCATGTATTAAAACACCTCCAGTTTCACACGTGTAGCGATTGGGCCTGTTACCAATGCAATGTTTTGACGTGGAGGGACGAGTCATTGAACCATGCAACTGTTGAGTACAAAGCTGGAGGTTCCCAGGGGAGCTTTGGCCCACTTTTCTTGTCAAAAGATAATAGCTAACTGAGCAGAGGAGGGGACATCGAACAGATTAGTTTTGGAGAATCCTCTCTGAACAATCCTATACCCACAAGATGGTGCCCAAACTGCTATTAACAGATACATTTGAATAAATCCACTTGCTCCCTGCTTATATTATAGGTGTCTTTAATGGCTATGTACAGTGCATGTATTGAAATTGCAGTGTACATATTGACTATGTAGAGTGAGGCATTTTTAACATTTATTTTAGATAGTAAAACAATGGGGATAGTACATAGGTACATAGTAGCAAAACCGCTTGCAAGGTCTGCATGCAATATTAATAGACCATTTTTATTTGGAGTCATGCGGTGACCCTACCCATGATGCTAACCTTAACCTTTATAGCAACACATGTGAATATAGTGATAGTTGTGCAGAACAACGTGTTCACAATGAGTGTATTATATCAAATGCTGTAAAAGAATATTTCAGGTTTAATGTAAAAGCTTGTGTATTATTTGATATGTAATGCTGTATATAATCATTTTTACAGTTGTTTTATGATTTTAGTGTTTATGGCTTTGTATTGTCATGTCACTGTCATTTTCACAGTGAAATCATGTTGACACGCAAGTTTTATAATTTACAGATTGGCCCTATTCACTTCCATTTTGCAAATGCATCACTGTCACCCATTTCTGTTTTTATTTTATTTTATATTTTTAATTTTGTTTTGTGTTGTATTTTATTTTATTGTATTGTAGTTTTGTTGAAAAGGGGAGACTTTGTGTGGTAATAATCATAATGCCACAAATGCTGTTGAATGAGCTTAAAGGGGTGTCTAATGCTATTTCATGCATTCTGCCTTTTTTACACCTTTAAAAAGTTGGATTCTCATGCTAAATATGGCCATTTTTGTGCCAAAAACACTCCTTCAGGTTTCGTGTATTGTCGGATTCCATTCCACTTTTAGACACACACTCGTGAACTTCCCTAAGCACTTCCCATTCCCTGACGCCATTTTGGACAAGGGAAGTTTATATAGACAGACCCTCGTCCTCTCCGATGTCCACTTCAAGTTGCTCTATTATCCCACAATTCAATTTGATTGTGACGTCACAGCAGATCGTGCTCAAATGTAGTGTATTATTTTGAGAATTAATCGCATAATAGTGTATAATGTATTATATTGAGATTTAATCGCATAATGCTTGTGTAGCCCTTATGAAACACTCAAAGTTTATACTATTGATTTTTTTCATTTTTTATAAAAAAAAATCTCCAACAGCTCTTATACTTATACAATTTTGTAAATTCATATAAATTGGAGCATGAAACGAATTAATAAGTAAAAAAGGGGTTTAAAAAATAAATCAGCTCCATAGTGAATTCTAAGTGATCAAGGGCTTAGTGGTTCCATTTAAACCTTATAGCGAAAGTTCCGGAAAGTTTTTTTTCGAGTATGGCCCTGTATGACGTAATAAAGGACGGAATTCCTTATATGGTCACTTCTTCCGGAAGATCGCGTGCACACATCAGCCTGAGCAAGAGCACGCCCATTAACGTGCTTCGTTCGTTGCTCGAGAACTTGACAATTTGTTTTTAGACCTCGAAATCATGTCACCAAAGTGTGTTTTTGGTTGTGAGGGAGAGATAACCGTATTCAGCTTCCCAAAGAACCCAGTGTTAAGGGAACAGCGGGTGCACTTTGTTTTTCCAGGGCAGCAACGAAGTTGTTCAAGTACACGTGTGTTTGTTTGTTCCCGGATTTCGGTGACGAATGTTTTATAAACAAGGCCCAGTTCGACGCTGGATTTGCAGATCGTTTGAAACTGAATATGGAGCAGTCCCAGCTATAAAAGATTCTTGTCATGAGTCGGAACCGCAGGCGGTAAGTAAAACTGCATCAAATGCCTGTGTTTTGTTGGTAATTGGCCTGCAAGTGCATAATGTAAACACGAACGTATAATGAAAACGTTTATATTGGGATAATGCGATGTTGTGTGTTTAAATACATTTATTTAGCTGACCACCATACTGTAGGTGTCCATTTGTTTATTCTAAACCACACGTGCTACGGCACGCCTCCAGGTGCTCGACTTTCGGAGAAAATCGGTACAGGCTGTATCTGTTTTTTTAAATCTGATAAAACTAAAGACTCTTCGGAGATATGAAGGATGCAATACTACTCTATAAGTAGCTACTCAAGATTAACATCAACATGGCAAAAACTGTGTGTGTTATGTATCCTTTAACTTAGTCCTTTCTTCCGTATTGTGATGTAAATCCGAGTGAAACGGCTATTGAACAAGAACAAATTTAGGATGGGTCTTGGCTTTGTCCATTGGGAATTAATCGGATCGTTGGATTGTTGTCTTTTGCTACTGCTGTGATCTTATGAGTGACAGGTTGTCCCGCCCTTGCGCTGGTAAACACGTCATGCATCACAGAAGAGATGTCGCTGCAGGAGGGAGGGGAAGATATTTTGATTAAAGATTACAATTTCCATAAAAAAATAGGCCAGTTAATTTTGATTTCATGGTGACTTTATTATAAACCCATGACTATTTGTCTTCTCTTTAATCATTAGAGAATTTTTTAATAGTTTATTTTCGTATATGCAGCTAGTGGCTGCAGGTTTTTTTTTTTTACATCGTGACTCAAACGCTCCAAAATCAGTCCGGAGTTTCTCTCATTATTGTGTGTAGGGAGTTGGAAAAGATAAAAACCTGGAGTGGAGCTGGAGCCGTGTGATGATAACGCTTTAAACAGGAAGGAGAAACCTGTCTCTCTGCTCCACTCACACTCTGCTCCAGGCTTTAAGTCTGTGCGTTGCTTGGCGACACACACAGCTTGACATTTCTTTTGAAACTAATGAAATTAGTGAAGAAGAAATTATACAAACTAAAAAGCCTCTTTTACCTGAAACGTAAGTTACTGGAAATGAATTGCATATGGTATTACAGTAGCAATTAATATCAGCACGGTTGTGACCTGTGGCCTAGTGCCCACGGCCAAATCAGTCATTATAGCTTATTATTCTTACATTTATTATTAAATGACTTAATATATAAATGCACCGTGACAGATTACATTACAGTGTTACGCGGTAATAACATTACCATGTTACACGTGTATATGGTGCAAGTATAATTAGGCCTAAATGTTTAGTTAAATAGCTCTAACCTACTTTTATTATCAAACAGATTTACAAAATAAATTGCNAAAACGACTCATTTGCCTACGATATAACCTATCAACACGCACACTGTACTGTAAAGTGTGACTAAATGCTCTTATTTGTGGCGATCACGGATAAAGCTGTTCCCTCATCTGTATGTGGAGTTGCTAATAACGGTGAGCGCTGTCCAAGGTGCTGCAGCGCGCTCCCGCCCCGCCCGCGCGCCTCCATCACACACTAACCGGGAGACACGTGACGCGATGTGCTGACAGTCCCTGGCAAAGCTCGCCTGAGAAACACATCGCACCTTGTCTTGCACACAGAACAGGGAGCGATATCTTCTATTTTATATACACCGAAGAAATAACAGTTACATTGTAAAATTTCTTAAGCTTGAACCGTTTTGTACTTAATCTTAATTGGTTGTTGGCTCCATTTTTTTTTTCATTTTTGAAAAATCTATTGGGACTTTGGAGATCCGCATACGCAATTTTATCGCTCCCATTTCTTCTGCTCATTCGACACCGATGCAGTGATTTTTTTTTTTTTTTTTTTTTAAATCGATGTGGAGGAAACCAACCAGGTTCGTCGGTGAGGTTGATCTGTAAAGGGGAGCACAATGGTCCATTTCTCAAGGTAAAATAATTAAGAATTATGAAAGTGTAATTTGAAGGCGTATTTGAGGTGATGTGCCGATTTCTGAGCGAGTTATGTTTGCGCTCAATGCAGTCACGCGCAGGTGAGATGCTGCAGCTGGGCTTTATTTCGGTTTAATTATGCTCTACAGCCGATTCATTCGTGTTTACTGCTGGCCTTTGCTTCGTCTTAAGCGATATTTGATGACTCCCTATATTTCCTGTCCTCAGCATCTGAAAGTGAACGCGGTAGAGGCGTGTTAAAGGTGTCTTTCTCGCTCAGTTTGAGCAGATGGTGGTTGATTATTGGCTATGTTTTGCGCATCTGAGTCATCGCCAACATTAATCAAGGGAAATTAAAAAAGATAAAACATTGTGATTGTTATGAAGTTTCGATTTAAAAGCGCAGATGTATTGTAGGATCCCGTTGTTGCGAGACTGTAAATCTGATGCGCGAGGCTATTAGGAGGATTGTGTTTTGTTCTACAGTACTCATAGCTAGACATTACCGTAATCGTTACGCGACTACGGTAAATAAGACTGCCTTCTGTACATTAATCGCTTATGATATGTTGTGTAAGATCCATCTGTGAAAGGGGTCGGTTGTTATCTTGCTAAGTAGCCCCGTGTAAACCTGACAGTAAACACATGAGAATTCAAGCATGAAATGATTGGTTGAGATCAGTTGACAGACAGCCCAGAGGCCAGACAATTGCAGTGTCATTAATGCTTAAGAGGCGCGCGATAAGCCCCCGCCCTGGGCTCATTTTGGGATGCAGGACTTGGTACTCCCTGAATCAGGTTCACTGAAGAGATTTTGCCCATTACACAGTTTCGATGCTGCCGCCCGTTTGGAGCTTTCGTCAGACTGCACAGGTCCTCCTGCTGAAATACCTGTAAAATATGATTGCATATAGCCTATGTCTGACTCTTCTACACACAGTTAGCTTTAAAAATGTTCGTAATTGTAATGGAAAAGAATGCGAAATACCACAGTAAAACTTAACTGGTTACCTTACCATATACAATAACGTTTTATATTTTAAAATACAATACTTAACGTAAAACATTTATATGTAAAAAAAAACTATACATTAAATAATTTGACACAATGTACAGTATAATCAATATGCATAATTTTCAGTAAAATACTTTTTATAATGATGAAATATGAATCGCCTTATAGTTAGTTTCTGTAGATTTCATGTCATCCTGTGCAAATTGGAAGGGTTTATGATGCATGTCATTAATTAGTCATTATTTACTGCATTATTTTAGTGGTGTGTTATCCTAATTGTGTATCCTAAATGTGGGAACACTGTGTTCTATCTGTTTTGCCACAATTGCTGAAGAGACCAAGTTTGATGATGTTTAAGGCATCATGTTGTCTTTCATTGTTCTACCCGTGTTATTAGATTTTCTATTTATAGAAACAAACTGATTTTAAAATAGGTTGGTATATTAACTATGTATTAAACAATATTGAAATGGTTTGGAGGAGTAAAATAATGGCCAGAATGCTTCCTGTTATGCTTGTAACATCATCACTGTATTTTTACAGTACAGTATTTACTGTACATTTAATAAAAATATGGATACCTACCAAGTTTTGCAGCAACAGTAACGTTTCAGGGTATTAAAGGGTTGGTTCACCCAAAAATGAAAATTCTGTCTGTAATTGCGCACCCTCATGTTGTTCCAACCCAGTAATCTTCAGAACACAAATTAAGATATTTTTTGATGAAATCTCAGAGCTGGATCACTCATCCATAGGCTTCTATGTTATTGAAACTTGCCGGCCCAGAAAGTTAGTAAAGACAAATGTTTAAAATAGTCCAAGTGACTACAGTGGCTCAAGTTTATTAAGCGACGAGAATACTTTTTGTGCACAAAAAAACAATTAATTTTCTTCTGTGTGGGCCTCTGAGTGAGTTCACGTAGTGTAACAGCGCAAAAATATCTTAATTTGTGTTCCGAAGATGAATGAAAGTCTTACGCGGTTGGAACAACATGGGTGAGTAATTACTGGCAGAACTTTAATTTTTGGGTGAATTAAAGAGTGAACCTAATGAGAGAGAATCTCTTGAAAATTCAAATAAAACGGTATAAAATAGAAATAAAAATTATTATTATAGTGTTTGGTACTGATTTAAAATAATTATGTATAGAGACAAAAACATCAGTGCACCACATGATGAAATGCTTTGGAGTTTTCTGCCTCATAAGACATAAATTGTAATCATTGAAAAAAGCAAACAGAAAAGTAAATAAAAAGTACTGTTGTAATTGAAGATTAATGCAATCAATATCAGCGTGAAATTAGTGGTTTCAATATCAATATCACTATGAAATTGTGGTTTTGTGTATGAATGATTGTATTGTGTGTATGCTATCTATCTTTTTAAAAGAGCCCATCTTTTCTTTGATTTCTTATGAAGAAATTAAGATATTCTTTTCTATTCTTTTCAGATTATGGATCAGTATGTCAAAACGGATGTGAATTGAAGGTTTGTGAGCACTGAGGGCCCTATTCGGGCCTGCACGTTAACACTGCAAAGTGTACTTTTTTGTCCACTTGTGCTTAGTGCTGATTTAAAGCCTACATGATGACTTTTAACTAGACTTAAATGACCCTGACATTAATGACCCTTAACACCCCTAATGAACTCTCTGCTGTACAGCACTACACATGGCTACGATTTATATAGATACTCTGATGACTTGGCCCCACTGTAGCACACCTGGATCCCACTGAAGGTTTTTTAAGCAAAGCAGTAGCCTTATTTTTGTATTTTTTTTAGAAGACCACTATTCAGGCTTAGCAACTCCCTTTATTCAGATTTGAATATCTAGAAATTGAAAAAGAGTTGGCCGTAATACAGGCCTTCTCCATCTCTCAGTGAACAATGAGTAAATTACCCCAAATGCATAGTAGTCCTGTATGCCATTGGGAGCTCTGTTACACTTTAGGAGCACATCACTAAGAGATCTGAATCATTTTAGTTTTGATTAGTTCTATTGTTAGTTCTAACTTCCTTTACCATTCACAATGAGCTTCTCAATGCGGAACGGCGCACATCTAATCTGGATGGGCTTACTGGTTTGTTGCCTTGTCGACATGGGGGCCAGCATGGAGTTCACCGGCGCAGAAGGCCAATGGGCCAGGTTTCCTATGTGGAACGCCTGCTGCGAGAGCGAAATGAGTTTCAATATGAAGACCAAAAGCGCTCATGGACTTTTAGTGTACTTTGACGACGAGGGATTCTGTGACTTCTTGGAACTGCTCATCCACAACGGTAGACTCAGTTTGCGGTTCTCCATCTTCTGCGCCGAGCCGGCGACGGTGCTCTCCGACACCGCCGTCAACGACAGCCGCTGGCACGCCGTGACTTTGCGCAGGAATTTCAAAAACACTACTTTAGTTGTGGACGAAGAGATCAAGTGGGTGGAGGTTAAGTCGAAAAGGAGGGACATGACGGTCTTCAGCCATTTATTCTTAGGAGGAATACCTCCTGAACTGCGATCTGTAGCATTACGCCTCACGTCTTCAGCCATCAAAGATCAGGTTCCCTACAAAGGATGGATAACCAATCTGAGGGTGAACAGTTCCGAGCCGTTGCTAATCGGTAGCGAGGGAGTCAACAGCGACATTTGCGAAGCCGACCACATTTGCCTGAACGGAGGAGTCTGCAGCATCGTCAACGACGAGCCAATTTGCGACTGCTCCGAAACGGGATTCCAGGGAAAAGACTGCAGTGAAGGTAAGAGGCCTGGATTCGTCGTCTCCGTTTTTGAGGTGTTGAAATGTCTTTTGAAACACAGCCCTTCCACTTCTTTTTTCGTTTCAACATTGCACTAGTTCCTCAAAGGCAGTGCATGCTACATCATGTCTGTTCCCGGCCTCCACTACAGGCCTAGTACATTACATGATTAGATTACCACTGATTTCAGTCCCGAGAAAGCCATTGTTCTGAAGCAGGCGATCATTTAAATAGGCTTTAGTGCCATCTGTGTCAATTCCAGAAAGCCTGTGTTTTTTGATAACATGACGTCAGCAGAGACTCCTCGCTCTTTTTTTTTTATGCTAAATTACCATAATATACTCTTGACACTACACTGGCATTACAATTAAGTATGAAAATGAGTTGAATACATGCACACAAGCCCATGATTGAAATATGATGATTTGAATATTATTCTCCCTCTGAATTGAAGGGGTTGGATGCTCTAATTACGTAATTAGCCAGATGTTTCACAGAGTCACTGAAATGACTTAGGCAAAGTTGCAATTTCAATATCACAGGGAAAAAATGACATACTCCATGTAGCATTCAGCAACCGTCACATAGCATTTATTAATCCAGCTTTACTAGTAAACCTCCACTACTTCACTTACAGAATTATTGTAATTACAGATTGATGATGTAACTAAATAGGGGAAGGCTGTTTCTGCTCATATCTTTTGAAAAAGAATGGTTGAATGCCTATCACAACAATTCAGATTTTCATGTAAAGTCTGTTCCTTTTTGAATATGTATGTTCTGGTTGGTTTCCTAGTTTGACTTACTCCCTTGGTGTCCGATTTCACTGTTTTTATGTTCTTTCCATCTTTTTCTTCTTCATTTTTACAACCGTCTCTGTGGACTGATCTTGATGTTGATGGATATTGTCTGGGTTAGGCCGTAAGCCGAAGAGGCACCATGTTGCCAAGGAAACTACAAACCCACTGAGTAAATTTTGCCCTCCTAAAGCACAACAGAGAGACAGTACATTCACGGACAAATGTTTAAACTAGAATAGCAGTCGCGCTGTGGTACAGCGTTTGCTGGGCTCTCAGCGAAATGGATAGTCTAGTGTATTTGATGAGATTACGACAAAAGGGCAGGGCCCGCAGATGCTCGGCAGCTTGCTTAAAAGCAAGATGTGCCGCTCTCCAGCCCATGCGCTGGTAGAAATGCGCATCTTTGCCGGGTGAGTCAGAACAGACCTGCCCACGCAGCTTTGAGTGGCCTCCGTCATGCGCTTTGGGATGACACATGAGGATATGTGGAGATTGTGGAGGCCACGGGACGTGTAGCTCTGAATCATTAGCGTTATTTATTCAATATTGGAGGATCTTGAGGCTAGCGGTGTTAGGCGTTGGCGCTGGCGCTGCATGCTTGAACATTATCAGTTCAGTTAGATTTAGAAATATACCATGTACTGGTGTATATATATATATATATTTTTATGGAAACCAATGTGGTAACTGAACTACACTCTTAACTCTTTCCCTGCCATTGACGTAAATTTCCGGCTTTCCACGTTTTCACTGTTATACAGTGATTACGCATCTTCTGAAATAGTAGTGAATCTCCAGATCAAAAGACATGTGAAGAAGCAGCAGAAACAAGCGATATAATATGTAAGCAGCAGAAGTATATAAAACAAAAATGCTATCATCAACATTAAACAGCATATAAATCAAAACTGCCTAATGTTACCGAATTAAATGTTGACCCACGTGCAAGCTTTAGGGATGCTGGACTCGATCTACTCCATAAATGTTTTGATCATCATTCTGAATCCAATTTGGATGTAGTCTTTGACAAAAACGTGATTTTCTCTGCTTTTTGCTCAAACTGTTGCTTTTTATGAAACTTACCCAAATTCAAGTGTTGATGATAAAATAATGAATGAAGTTTTTGTTGTTTAAAAGCAGAGGGTCTGTTCTTTCTTTTTATATATTGCATGTTCAGATATTCATACAACAAAATATTCTTGGGGCCATAGAAATTTTGTGAAAATTATGCTGGCGGAGGCTGGCAACTTTTTTTTTCAAAAACACTGGTGGGGAAAGAGTTAAAAATAAGGTTCAAAAGTTTTTTTTTTTTTTTTGCAGCAATGCTATAGAAAACCATTTTGGCTTCCCAAAAGAACCATTTTTTCTTAGTGCGAAGAATATTATAACATTTTATTGCTATAATAACCCTTTTGTGCAATGGAAAGGTTCTATGTTCTTCATGGAACCATAGATGCCAGTTAATAACCTTAATTTTTTTTAAAGTGTATGATCCCTCGTCCCTCTGTCAGAAATGTGCAGATGACCTTTCGTTAGATCTTTGACTGTTTTTGCTATTAACACAAAATCAAACCCCCAAATGGCACCATGAAGGCTTAATTCCTCAAACGAAATAGAAATAGGGCTGGTGCATCGTTCATTTAAACAACAGCATCGTTTTAAACTCCTCTTAGCCTAAATCTGTCCTTAGGTTATTAATGCAAATCTGGCCCATGCAGCTCCTGTTGAGGAGAAAGCAGGCCACTTTGACTCATTCTACCTCCATTTAGTTATTTTGTGTGTTGTCAGCTTCATGACTGAGGTGATCTGTCAGCTGACCACCAACTGCCATTGCCAATAAAACACCCCGACTCGTATTTTATGCGGCTAAAAAAACGGATAGCTGCATATTAAATGGTTCGTTGATGAATTGCTAGCTTTTTGCTTTAGATGTATGTGCTGCTTGCTTTCCCCCTGTCGTCATGCGCAGTGCCTTGAGAGCGTCTGTACGTGTTTGCAGATGTCAGGCAGGAAAGGGTGGTATGTGGATTAAATATGTCCTTTCTCTCCACACGTCCACTCCGTCATTCTCTCGACAGGCAGTTGTGGTAATAACCTTCTTTAGCAAAGCAGGTGGGGCTCTCAGCGGGAAAGGCAGTCCGCACCGCAAAGAATAACAGTGCTATGGGTAATGAGATATTTTTGCCCTGCTGGGGTTAGAGAAAGGGCCTTATTTTGTGTTATTATGGTTAATGCTCTTACAAGTCTGAATTGGAAAGCCAAAAGAGTCTACTCTGTATCAGCTTGCAGCCATTGATACCTTATCTTTATGCTCTATTAACTGTATAATGTGCTCCGTCTCCCTGGTTAAAGATGGCTGTAAGGGATCTGCAATTGACGTCCGTGCGGTTTCATATGCTAGGAGACTTTGGTTGGAGAATTGGATTGTGTTGTAGGGCTTGTTTACAACAGCGATTAGATTGTTTCACCTCATCTCTTATCTTTTGTGGTGAAGCTAACGTTGTAAGGGCCGGTTCCTGGCTGTGCACTGTTTCGTTTAATGATGCAGTTATATTTTAAATGTTTTTTTTTTAACCTCCGCTATTGAATCTATGTAAATGAATACGGGCGGCGTAGTGTAGTGTACGCCTATTAACCTCTTGCTAACGAAATAAAAGGCCTGCTTTAATTGGATAAATCAGCATATTAATTTTAGTGAGTCATTTAATCTTGTCACTAGAGGCCAGTTTTGAAGTTGACAAAAGGAAGATTTTAATGATATAATTCACCTAAAAATTTTAATTCTGGGATTTACTTATGCGCTTTAAAAGTACTAGCCTGCAATTGTTACCTTAAAGAGCTGTTTTTTTTTTTACTTGATAAATCAATTTTGTTGGTATAAATTGATGTATTTAGGATGCTTTATCAATATGAAATTATAATTTTGACTTGAATAAAACTAAGTTCATTTAATCATATTTGGTTAGATTTTTTTTTTTCCCAGCGTGTTATTCCAAACCTGTCTGACTTTCTTACTTCTGTGAATCACAGAATAAGATATTTTAAAGAATTGATTTTCACTGTAAGGACAAAAGTGTTCCATAGAACAAAACGTCATACAGGTTTGAGTAAATGTAATCAGTACATTAAAAAACCTACAAAAAAATACTTAATACTTAATAATAATGTAGGTCAAAAACTGGACATGTCTTAATTTACACTCAAATTTACACTACAAAGGCACTCCAGTAAAAAATGATGATCAGTAAGTTATGACAACTTTTTTTTTTAATAAGTTAACAAGATTCAACTAATTTAAGTCAGTTTAATGTCATTTAAGTTGAAATGACAAACATCTAAGTTAATTGTACTTAAAAATTTAAGGTAGCAACTCTATTATTTTTTATTTCATTTTTTTACAGTATTGACTCTCACTATATGGACAAAAACGTATTTTTACATTCCACAGACCAAATAAAGCCATACAGGTTTGAGTAAATGATGACCAACATTTTCTTGTGTGGTAAACTGTCAAGTCAAAAGACATTTGTATAATCTGTACATTACAATACTTACATAAATTAAGCAAATACTAACAATGTAGGTCAAAAACCGGAATGGATTTAATTCAGCCGCACCAGTATAAATCCCCTGGCTATTATAATATCTGTGGGCTCTTCTCGTGTCTTGCAATCGACTTTCACCTTCCTTGATCCTGTAAATTCGCTTGATAATCTTGAATGGAGGGGGAGCCCGTGTCAAATACACTGTATATTGAGAATTCCCCTATCAGTGGCGGATGAACCCTTTCCAGATGGACTAAGCTCACTAATCTCTCTGTACTGTAGATGACTGCAATATGGAACATGCTGCACATTGCTCCCTGCGGGGGAAATGTTAAACTAGATTTGGTGAAGAGGATTAAAATCCCCATCACTGGCATAGTGACTATACATCAATGATGTAGCGCTATGTTTAGAAGCTTTTACAATTAATACTCTTGTTTTGGTTATACCAGTGGTTTCTGCTCAACTATAGGCAAATATACTTCAATAAATTCTAGCCTAGTCAAATGCGATTTAGGTGTTATCAAATGCAGCAGAACTTTTCCAACCCCTTCCAACCGGATGGTCATTATCTCAGTTTTTTGATGTTTTAGTCAATCGTTGTGGACAGCTACAACTTCAGTGACTTTGCCGCTGCGCTATGCGGAGCGTACGCTCGTCATATGATCCCTTTGGGCGAGTTCCACGGCAGATCAGCGCGTGTGCGTTTGAGAGTAACATGCTCTGACTTGCTGAAAACTGTTTTAAACGAGCATCTGGATCTGCAGTCCTGTTTGTAAAGGGTTGCATGAGTGCGGGCGTCACATCGTGTTTGCCCCCTGCTTGCGCTGGCCCATGCTGGGGAAGGGCAAGCGTGTGTGCGTGTAGGTCATCCTCAATTTCTATCTCTTATTCGCTGCCAAATTCGGGGCAGTTTGCAAGGCCAGCACTTAAAAGAAGCTGTCAGCTCGATGAAAGCCTGCATGTCGCTGGCTCTGTGTGAGCTCTGCAGTGCTAAGGAGAGGCTATATGATCCTGATCTGTCAGTCAGTGAAATACAGTAAATACAGTAAATACAACCGCTGTTCGGTCAGCCGGACTCTGAGAAGACCAGGCTGTGCGTATGTGTGTGTGTGTGTGTGTGTTCTTCCAAAATGGCTGCTGCATCCACACACAAATACTGTATATCTAATTTTCGGCCTTGTCCTGGGAGGTTTTGAAAGCGAGAACTTGACACACATGTCTCTGAAGTGTTCAGGATATGTTGAAACACAAAATCAATAGAGTGGGTCCGTTAAACTGGTGTAGAGTCAGTGTAGATGGCTAGTTGTTGTTTTGTGATGGTTTAAGCTAACTAAACTGTTCAGGGTTAGTTTTTTAGGCATCATTTCTTTTCTTCCAAGCTGTCAGTGGGATGAGTTTGCACATTTGTCAAAGCAATTAGGGTTTGTCAGTCTCTTCATAAGTTGATAAGAGAGGATAGAAAATGTCCTGCCATTTATCACTGCAACACTAACAGCAAAATATTTCTTTGTCATCTTTTTCTGGCATGGCACGCTTTTCTGTTTATGATTTAGTTTTTTTCTCCTTTGATTTGTTTATTCATACATTCATCAGCATTTTTTTTTTTTTGTGGCAGTAGTGGTGCATGCAATTTGTGTTTGGTCGGGTGGAGGAACCGGCTGCGGTAAGTCCCGGGTCATTATTCTCCTCCTCAAGATGCAAAACACGGAGGTAGGATTGGATGCTTTAACTTTGAGATAGCCAAGTCCATTTTTAGGGAGTCTTGGGTGAGTTGATCCAGGGACTGAAAGTGTCACCAGAAGTAAAAGGTGTGTTGAATAAATGCATGAATTAAGGTAATGTACCCTTTTTGTCCAAGAACAGATAAAAGGTAATTTGCATTTTAATCCAAATTAAAAATGCCAATGTAAATTGAGTAATTACATGACAATGACAAGCATATGCATATTCAGGTATTGTACATTTCTTTATTACTGACCTGACTTGAATGATGTTGTTTTCTCTTAGTAGGTTCATGTTGCATCATCTATCTGCATTTTTATTTCCGAACACGTGCATGCTTCGCATCTAGCCCCTGTAAATTCCCTTCACAAGCACCATGAATGCCATTCAAAATGATAAATATTCCTACTGAAGATACAAATTGTTTTGAACAGCCTTTCAAAGCCGATCAAAAAAACAATCTTGATGGTTTAATGTGCTATTTAAATTTTTTTCCTGAGGGAAAACAACATATTTTGCTTTGCTTTGCTTTATATAACACAACTTCTCTGAAGTAATATCGTAGCTATTAGGGGTCCCACCCATTTCTCTCCGTCTTTCAGTTTACTTTTAATTACGATTTGCATGTTTGCGCATGTTCATTGACATACTGCGAAGAGTCTATTTCACCATGTGTTTTATCAGCTTTTGAATGACTTAATATTGTGTTATCATCTCACCATGGAACAACGCTCTTTCAGAGTACCATAGACTCAATGAGATTAGATCTTGAGGAAGCCAGAGGACACTTAAAGTCAAATAAACCCTCTGGTCTCTGCATTTTCCATGGTAATGAATGTTTGGCCTGGGCACAGGATGATAAGACGCATGGTAACCACGGTAATCCTCAAGGCTGGGCCACCTTCCAGTCTGCATGCTTCTTAATCAATGTCTCCTTCTCTCTCTTCACGCCTCGGCCGCCCCTCCAGAAGAGGCCTATGTAGGAGGTGGGTAGACCTTTTTTCCTATTTTCTTTTCATCCAACCCCTGTCCCTACTCATGTACTTCTCTCTGTCTTCATATTTCAACTCGTTCTTTTAGAAATATCCTGTTTTTCCAATTTTATTTGAATACGGTACACAAACAGTAAGTGGAACTGGTGTACAGCACAGGTAAAAGGTATGCATCTTCATTTTGCAATATTATCGAGAGCACTTCCTTAATTAGAGGTTGGCTGTAAACACATGGTTCATTCAAATCGGTGTGCTCTGCGAAGCAGAAACCAGAGGCTGGGGCAAAATGGACGCCGTACTGTTTAAATTACATCTAAAGATACAGACACATGAGCTTTTGAATCCTCATATAATAAATAAAAGACACAAACTCGCATACATGCATATGAAGTGTTCACTACAATGGAAAATCTGGAGAATCTGGTTGGTAAGTACTATGGATAAATTACAAAATCTGCTATTTCTTACTAACAGAGTTTATATTTGAGGAGAAAAACCTACACTCTCCATTCAGATTTATTTTTGGAGGTATATATATTTATATATTTTGGCTGTGGCTCACAGGAACCTAAACAGACATCAAATTAAAGATGGGTAATATTGATTTATCCCAATATAAGCTGTAGATATTTTGTTTTTGTATTGACACAAACCATTATTTGCAACATAACATAACTTTGTTAAGATCCAAGCTATGTATGTGTCATCATCTTCCTGTGGAAGGTTGACCAGGCGGACGACAAGTTTGTTGTTTGGCGACTGAGAAGTGATTTATTTCTTTTCTAATCTAGATGTGTCTCTTTCGAGTGTGACCGATAAAGCATTGCAACCGCTGGGTTGAGGAAATGCTTTTTGAATGTTCCCTCACACCCACTCTCTCCCTCACCTTTGACCCCACCCCACCCCCCACCTCGCGGGCATCCACCGTTCAGACGATGCCCGCATGTCAATGTGACCAAAAAAAACCTTCCCATGATCCCGTTCTCTGTGCTGACTGTGCTCTTGTCTTCCCTTAAGGTCTTGCGCACCTGATGATGGGCGACCAAGGTATGGGTTTAATTTCTTAATCACCTTTTTGCCTCCATCAGCCACTCCCTCCTCCATCTCTCTGCCTTTCTCTCACTGCCTTGTGCTGAATCTTCCTCATCTCCCTTCACTGCTGGTAGGGTTTTACTGGGGCTGCTTTCTTTCTGGCTTGGCGCTGAATCAATGGATGGTTTGGTCTTTTCCATTTTTCCCCCACCCTCCCTTCTGTCTCTCCCTCTCTCTCTCTCTCTCTCTCTCTTTCTGCTTTTACTTCCCTTCAACCCATCACGCCGCTTCTTTTACGCTTTAGTTTTTCTCTCCGTCATTCTCTCAACAGCCCCTCTATTCCATTGCCGCTTGCCAACTTCATTTTCATATAGAGGGCAAAAAAATACTTTCAACCCAGTGGATGATGTGAGTTACAGGGACTTCTCTCAGGGGTTTGTTCACTCTTTGTAAATGTGCTAGTCTGAATTTCTCTGAAACTGGAAAGCATTAGCCATCTGTTCGATATTCATGCAGTCTCCCTCATCTCTCCCATCGTCATGTCCTGGCATGTATCGCGATAGGAAGCTTCCATCTCCTCTTGCCTGCTCTTTCTCTTTTTGTCCGCAATGCATGGAGTCTCTTCTAAACGTAACCTTTCATTTTTCTGTCTCTGAATCTAACACACGGTCATGATTCTGACTGTTGCCTCTTTCCTCTCCTTTTGTATTTTCCTGTATCTCTCTGGACTTTCTCTTCATGGAACCATTATATCAATATCATAGGGAAAAGAAAAGGTATATAATGCTTCTTTCATACTATGTAATGATGTAGTTTAACTTAAGCTCTTCATGTATATTCCTGTATATGTGGCTTTACACATGCATCTGTTTATTCGTGTGTTTGTGGTACTGAAGTCACACTGATTTTTCTGTGTCACTCCCTACAAATATGACGAGGGGCTGGAAGGTAGGTGCGATGTCATGAAAATGCATCATTGTGCGATGTGTCAACAAATCTAATGTAGGGTTATGAAAAAAAAAAAACAGCACATTAAAATTAGTCTGCTACTAGAAAATCAGTTGCACAGTGTTGTGTAGATATGTCTTGATACCTACAGGCAACTAACAGTTTGCTTTGTGATAGCAAAAAAAATACAATAAATTAATAAGTAATTTCCTCGATAGACAGGTTTATCTCCATTATTTCAGAAATATTCAAATAAAATATTGACCACAAGGAGTCGACGAGAACTCGTGCAGATTTGGGACACATTTGAAAGTTTTTCTAAAAGCATTCAATATGAACATGTGTTGTCAGATCATCCCAAAAAATCAGGTAAGAGCTCTTCACGGTATTCAAATTTTCATATTCTGCAGACATCGATCCCTTTTAGAACATTCCATACTGCCTGTATGCACAAATGCATATTAATTTAGTAGCACTTTACTGCTCTTTTAATATTAAAATCCAATTTTTGAAGAACCCGGTGAGATCCAGCTAAGGTAAGTGGACGGCACCCAACACACTCACCACTGCAAGCACTCACATCCTGCACCCGGCTCACAGACCACTGCATGCTGGTTTACCCAATAAAATGTAAAGGGCTCCACACATAGACTGATGGGGTTATGCACCTTGGTTTGAAAAATGAGGGATCCGTGATTGGTGGAGCAGGTAGGTGTGCTTTCTGTCTTTCGCTGGGATCTTGATTGTGCTCTGTAAGGCATTGACACCCAGGCCTTCACACTATCCTGAATGGGCTAATGCCCACAGGAGATGTGGGGGCTTCAAGGCTTCTCTTAGCACATCTGAATACATTTTCAGAGGTATTTATATTTTCTCTCATTCCATTTTCTTATAGAAAATTGGTTTTCATCTGTCTGTAAAATTGAATGAAATGATGCGTGTGGCGGCTGACCTTGCCAGCGGGGTCACGCTGGCATTATCAAATTAATTTTGCATTGTGATATTTTTCTGTGGATATATGTTTGTGTGTGTGTGTGAGGACCACAGTTGTTACAATGAAATCGAATGAATTGAAATGTGCATTTCTTGTTGATTTATATTCTGTTTATTGTTTGTGTAGCAGCTTCCGTTTCATGCTTCGGTGAAGTCCTGCAATTAAATTGAAACAATTACAACACAAATTTACCAATAATTGCAGTCTAATTAATTACAAGGCAGCACATAATATAATTAAAGATTCAGTAAACTTCTCAATCTTGGGATCTTCAGTTGAGCTGTGCATGGCTTAGAATATAAATTAGCAGCATGTCGGAAATTTATTATTCAACGCATGTGTATATACTGTGTATATATAAATCTCTACTCTTATTAAATCAAATGTTCATGTTATATGCTGAGAAGGCAGTGAGAGAGCGCCAGAACTAAATAACAGTAAATATCTTTAGTTTTACATTTAAATTGGGCTTTGACTGAATATGATAACTGAAGTTATGTGTTTTTTTTAAAGCTGTTTCACCTGAAGGAGTGTTTAAACTTGAGATAAAGTTCTTAAGTAAAAAATAGGAAAAGTGCGATTTCACATGCTTGTCGTCTTAGCATTCGTAATAAAAGTTTGGGCTGGTTTTCACAGGAAGCCCTGCGAAATTTGAATGTTACTAAAACAGTCCATGCAAAGTTCTTACAGCATTAAACGCCAAGGAAAAAAGCTTCAATTTAAAATGCAGAATAAAAAGTTGTAATGTTAAATAACTGTATATGAATAGCTATTCATTCCTTTAAGGTCATTAGTTACACTGTTAGTTTGTGAAATGTATTGCCAAATAACCTAAAATGTAATTAATGGTGTAAACTGCTATTATTCAAGTTGAAAATTTGTAATATTATTCTATGATCATTTTTGTAAAAAAATATAATATTTAAATATGGCTGAATCAACCTACTAGATTGTCACACCAAAATAAAGTATTTTAAAAATGTTTTTTAAACCTCTAGTTCTCTTTGTAATTGCAATCCATATCCCTTTAATATGATACTAGGTCATTTGTTTAGGGACATTTAAATATCAGGGGTCCTCTGAGCAGTGTCCTTGCTTTCGGCGTGTGTGAACTCTTTATGTTTATGTGTGTGGTTCCCTCTGGGAATGCATAAACCCATTTTTACTTGACATTAGCCGTATCGAAGACAAGTGCAAGTGTCTTATTAAAATACGTGCCGTACAGCATAGATGAAGTGTGCGTCTGTGAGATTGTGCTTGTCTCCTCTTTGCAGCCGTATTACCGTCGTTCTTATGCTAAGTTGCTTTGGGGAGGATAAAAGATGTGCTGTAATACGGGTGGTGCTCAGAAGGCCGGTGGGTCTAATTGCTGTCATTTCACTCGGAGAGAGCCTGTGAAGCTGAATCGTTGCTGCAGGCGCTGTAAAGCCCGGTTCACAGGTGGGACTACACTGACTCCAAATTAGAATTCTTTAAGTCTAATTGACATGGCGGCATAAAGAATGCCAACAGTGTGGGTATTTATAGTAAATCCTCTGAATTGCAACCTCCTGCACCTGTTTAAATAAGCAATGTTGTGGCAGACAAGTAAAATCTGTTCTATTCCTGAAAAGTCTTTGTGCATTAGCTCTCGTTTTTGTTGCGAGTGAAATTATCCAGCCAGCTTGTTCCATTTAGCATGTTTTGCTTTTACTATAATCTAGAAAATGCTGTGCTAGCTGCTTAGTCGTTTCTTCTCAGCCAAGAAACGCACCTCAGATACCATCATTCACTTGTGTCATTGTCACAGATGACCCTGGGTGTGATAGGAAGAAGAAAGCCTGCTGTGACGTGTTGATCAATACGTATTTAAAATCCCATTACGCCTGCCGTTGCACATCGGATGCCTCGTTAATGTAATTACAAAAGTGGAACGGCCTCTTAAATTACTACAACCGTACCTTTGCTGACTTGCCACTGTCGTGTTCATTCATACACTGTGATGTATTAGATGAGACGCAGAGAAAATAAATTGTGCGCCAGTGGAAAACACACCACTGGCTTTTCACTAACTCGCTAACCTACTAGCTAACCACAATGTCAATATTTAGAAATAAATCAATAGCGCTACCTCACAGACACAGGCGATTAAAGATTAAACGATTCTAATCTACTCTGAAAACAATGACCTTTCCAGACCTGTTATGTGAGACTTGTGTGTACAGGCTAAAAGCAAAGTACAAACTGACCTTTTTTTTTTCTATCTTAATTGTAGCGCAAGTCACACAAGGTCACACACTCCAGTTATAAGCACTTCCTGCAATCTAACAGCCGTTCATCCATCACAAATCCCATCACCTTATACTTGGTTCTCATTCATCGCTCTTTGACACAAAACTTCAAAGACTTTTTTATAAGGAAGAGAGGCAGTGTTTCAGGCATGCTGCCAGTTGGAACTGATGCTATGTTGCTTGAAGTAAAAAAATAGAAAGAAAATAATGATTTTTCTTTTATTTTACTCGAGGAAGAGTATGTTGTTATTTATGGATTTAATACTGCCTCCAGACTCTCTGTCTTCATATCTACAAGACACCAGTCCTATGCTAGACCTTATCTTAAATTGGGTGCACATTTCAATCAAACACAAGAGTTTCTGTTGGAATCGTTTCGGATGAGATTTCACTTAAAACATATAAATATATGGGGAAACCATTAGAACATCAGTGTTTACAGAAGAATTTTGTTTGTAGGTATTTCCTCGGCTGACTAGCAGTCATTTAAATGATGGAGGGTCATTCTTTCTTGATCATTTCTGAAGCACTCTCCACATGTGCTTTTCTAACCACTTCAGACTATAAACAAGAAGTACAAAGCAAACACAATTACAGGTGAAGTGAGACACGTTCTGATCATTTGCCATTGGTGTTGTTTTTAAAATGTGACCCAAATGGCTTCTTCAATATATTACCACTTGTAGAAAATAGTAACACGTTGCAATAAGGTTCACTTTGTTAACGTTAATGCAGTTAAGCACTAGGTATCAAGAACTAATAATGTACTATTTTTGATGATCTGTGTTCATGTTAAATTCTAGAACTACCAATACATTAACATTTATGTATTTCACATTGAAAAAATCATCTTTGGGATTCATTTAGCAGTGATCGGTTGACTGAACATTATCACTCTACATGGCTATTCATCAAATAAATAAATATGTTTACATGTAATATTGAAATGTATTATCAGCCTACCCAAAACATAATGCAGTTACTGGATGAGCATCTAATATACAGTGTTGTTATGGACGATGGTGACTATTAGTAAATATCTGGCCGCTGAAAGCTCAGATTGACCAATCAAAATCAAACATTCCATCGAGCCATGTAATCATTTTCGGACAAGCATGAATTAGCACACTG